>JACJUY010002617.1:66129-102710 GCA_014220935.1 Platorchestia sp. MABIK | reverse complement strand
AAAGACTATGTTTTCTGTGCCAGTTAGTTCTGGAAGTTTCTCGCCGCAAAAGCGGGTAGGCGAGACAATAGAGGGTTGTGCATTTAATAAAGGAATTACCACTGAGAAAAGAAGTAGCACAAGTGATTACAATTTCTACTGTTTTTAACAATTACGATGACAGAATTATCAGCTGATTTCTAAAGTGTAAATAATTTTCACCGTAATGATAAAATTTGATGTTCGTACTCTTTTAAATGAGAATTAAGGAATTAAAACGGTAACGAAGACAGACTTATCTGCTGATTTCTAAAGTGTAAATGATTTTTACCGTTATGATAAAATATTGACGTTCTTACTCTTTCAAATGAGAATTAGGGAATTAAAACGGTAGTGGTAGAATAAATTTGTAAAAAGCAAGAAGGAATTTTTGTGGCTTTCTAAAATTCAAGAAATACTCCTGTGAAATTTGCTTAAATTACAAAATGAAACCTTATATACCAAATGAATTTAGCGTTCCTTTAATTAATGTTCGATCCTTGGTTTGTTCCTATTTCGTACAAATAACCCGTAAAGTTCTAGGGTCCTCAATTTGCGAATATTGATTTGAAACTATACATAATTGTGCAAAATTGATTAAAATAAACAAATTGGATAAAAAAAGTTTTTTAAATAATTTTGAAATTAAAAAACATGTTGTTTTAAAAGAATGAGACTTGGCTCATGTGGTATATACCACAAAAGTCTATACCAATACCATACCTAAGGCCACAATACCTTACCAATCGAAAGTCATTATATTTTTAAAAAATTGTGCTTTATGGTAAGGGCTAAAGCAACTGAAGCCTATGGTTACATTACATTTTTAACAATTGGTTTTCGGCCTACTATAGCGAGATTCATTTTGACACTACTTGTGCTTGTCTTTATAATCTGACATTTATCGACTAGATGATGTTACCATGCTTGATTTCGCTGCGTTTTTTGGTCGCAGATCCCTTCAGGTGGGCAATGCAGACATGTCTTTTGAAGTCAAGAAATGATTTTATTCCACAGTTTCCATCATGAATTAACTTGTATGTAGTCCACGAATTTATTATAGCCATTCCAATACGCTGGATGAATAATGACCAGGACCAATTTTACCTCTTATAGATGATTCATATTTTGACACATGACAGTGATATTTGTCAACGCCCCCATACATCTGTTATACATAGGTTCTCAGTACGAAGGGTAAATGCCACTCCTACTACCTTTCCTGTCTTTTTTTTTCAGTGAAGCACGTCAGTAATTGGTTCAACTGTATTATAGTGGGTACCAAATGTAACAAATTTGAAATCCAGCCACCTGACAATAATGAGCTCAGTGGTGGCCTCAAATCAGCTAATCATAAGATCCTGGTGGTTCTTTCTCTTATACGTCTTTAGAGAACATGTTTTCTACATCGAACTAATGACTGTTTTTCTCAGTGGGGTTGAAAGGAAGAAAATAATCTTAGGAAATGCAAAAATGAGCTGGTTTCAAATTTTCTGACAGGATTATCAAAAATATCAAGTTATAGTCTAACAAAAACAAAAAACAATTTAGGTTTCTCATTCTCTCGATATTCCCTATAGTGAGATACAGACGTTGATATGTGAACTAAATAGAAACACGTAGATAGATTGGTATTGCTTAAAAGTTATAAATAGCTAAAAAATTCAATCAGTGATTAATTTTAAAACGTGAGTATTTCAATGGGCAATTTGAGGAATTGTTTTAACATTTTAACTAATTTCATTAGATGTTGCATGGTATCAGTAGAAACTATTTGTAGTTGTTTGAAGTATCGCCAGCTCTTCAATCGGCAAAGCTGATCAAGCCCTACGAGTGAAGTGCGTAGAGTTATTAGTTTCGTTTATGCACTCTAAAAGGATGATCTTTATAACTAAATTGGTGCTAATAGAACATTAATCGCTGGAATGTCATGTAAATAATATCAGGACGCAATGACGGTTAACCTCGGACGAGGCAGCACTTATTTCAAGCTTCTGAGGCGTTCGAAGAAGTGTGACTAACTTCGAATTCTTTTGAAAGTATGAAGCAGAGGACTTACATTACTGGGGTCGAACAAACGACTTTCCTCTCGAAAGGCGAGTGTACAAAGCATCATCACATGGCTATGATTTCAACTAAGTTGAAGCTTTATTGAACCGTATTATTGTAAAGATAACGGTACATTTTACTCGTAAAGTTGATACAATTATTTTTTGCCAGAAAGTTGATCTCGAAAAT
Source organism: Platorchestia sp. MABIK (assembly GCA_014220935.1). Classification (NCBI taxonomy): domain Eukaryota; kingdom Metazoa; phylum Arthropoda; class Malacostraca; order Amphipoda; family Talitridae; genus Platorchestia; species Platorchestia sp. MABIK. The sequence continues at coordinate 100,454 of JACJUY010002617.1, read as the reverse complement.
GCATTTGTGTCTTCCACGTGCATTATGCAAGGAGTAGGTCTAACGAAAGTAGTTTCCCTAACGAAGTAAACAGTTCGCAACCAGGGACCAGGGCTAATAACACAATTTAATTGGGTACCAATATCATCCTTACTTTATGAACAATTTGGCACTTGCATGATGCACGAAACATTACTAAAGAATGTTTTTGAAATTCCTAAATTAACGCAGAATCATGAATTACAAATGTGTTTTCTCTCCTCTTCAGTACATTAATTAAGAGCAGTAATATCCTGAGTAGAGAATATTTCGCTGAAAGGTCGTACTGTCAATGAAATTGCTGTAGCTGTATCTCAACTGATGTTCTTGACATCGCTCATGTTATATATTTGATTTAACGTTGATTTGAAACTTTACTCGATAGTTGTGAATTTATTTAAAATACTGAAATTTTAAATACTTCCATCTAGCCATGATTTCAAAAATCTAAATTAAAATTTTAATTTTTTCTTGAAAAACATAAACAAAAATGGGATTTCATATTAAATTCAATTTGAGCAGGTGCAGGTTTAAAATTTCCCACAAGTCCGTGACTAGAAGGAAATGAATGGAAAATGAAAATTTTGCCTCATTTGGAAACGTTTGTCGTACAATTAAGTTGAGTTATGATTCGGACGAGAATGCTCCCGTCACCATCGTAGAGACTCTGCTTTCCCGCATGTGTGTCAAGAAATATACACGGATGTCTGTGATTTACGACTAAAATTACTGTCTGAAAACACGACAGTGCTGCCGTCTAAATGTCTCGTCTTGCTTGTTTTTCTTTCAAGGCTAGTCTACAATAAAGAAACTTGAAAAACAAATGAAGGTGCTTTTATATACATTTTCGCAGAAATAATTCAAACAGCTGTAGGTTCAGTATACTATTAATATCGACGTTACTAGAATAAACTCGTTAATTTGTTGCAGGTCGGCTATGTAGGCCTTCCTTGGGTAGTTTCAGATCAAGATTGAAAAACTTACGGTGTTAATGGAAAGTTGATTCTAGCTTTCCATCGTGTAAAACACTGGCAGCAGTAATAACTCAGGTGATGTTCCGTTTGATCTGCTTGATAAAAACGAAATACAGTACTGCACTCAATAGAGATTTCAGTGCAAGCAATTCGAAATGCGCCACACGTTTTGTGTTCGAACTCGTACAAATGCAGAAAAATCTTACTTCTCATGAAAGCAGTAATATCATATCAGAGGTCATTAATGAATGTCGTTTCTGTTCATTTGAGGTGGAGGAAGATTTATTGTTCACGTGAGAGCAGTTCTATTTTAAACTCTCCATCGTAACAGATTCAAGTAACTATTCTACTGATGTGTCGGTTGTGGTAAAGAAATTATTTCAACTTTTTCATCTTATAAGAGTTTTGTAAATTGAAGAAACATTTAATAAGACTAATTTTATCGACTTGGAGTTGATGGGATTAACTTGGAGTTGGTGATAGAACACTATTTACGAAATATTATCAACTTTGGGCGTAAAAAGAGTCGCATGTGATTTCTATGATACTATTCATTAGACATAAAATTTTACAACCTTGGTTCGCTACTGTCACATTGCTTGTTAGTTATGAATGTGTGAGTTTGATAAGGCTATCGGCTATTTATAATGAGATGATATAACCCATCGACCTAATTAACAGAAAATTACTGAACCAATATGATAAATTATAGCCGAAGAACGATATTTATTCAAATTCCAAGTTACTAACGGTGCGGAGAAAATGATCGGAGCTTTTTACTCACGGCATCTACTTTAGACGACTCTGAATTTTGTAATCAACATAAATGAGAGAAAAATAGTGTCCCTTTTGGTCCAGTACCTCTTGTAAGATCCGTGCCAGCACCACATTTCATATCGCTCATATTTGCTACTTGTCCCCTTTCGTGGCTTGCAGCGGTGAAGATGCCACTTGAAAGCGCGCTCGGAATTATGGCAGCAATCAGTAACGTCTGCCAAGAGATCGAAGACAGGAGCCGACGCAGTGCTCGTAACCTTCTTTGCTTTGTTGCCTGAAGCTATTATATCCGTTAGTGCAGAGAAGCTCTCGCAAGTTTTTCAGGCGTATTCCCGACATCATCCGAAAAACATTTATTATACTCTTGTTGATGGCTTGCGGTTTCTCCCTCCGCTCACCGCAAGGACGTTCCAGCACAAAGATTCCAGCTCGGGGTAAAATTAGATAATAATTTCCCATAATCAGGGTCATGACCTGCTTTTCTGAAGAAAACATTCAGGCTCGGCTTATGTGAATCTTCTTTCAGATCTTTAACCTGCAACCTTACTTTATAATATCACTATTTAAATCGCGTTTGTCTTAGAAGAAATTATGCGACTGCACGCTGACGAATAGTTATGTACCTGTTGGCATCTAAGCAGAAAGAAATTGAAAAGTATTTTTGGGTACGAAAAATGATAAATGAAGCATTAAAGATTTCATTCATCATTTTCGCTTAATACGTTGGACTGTAATAAAGTTTTTAGTCAAGCGAACGTTCAAAGACGTACTTTAAATATTTAAAAATTTCCGCATATTTTACAACTTGCATTCTTGCTCGAAACTTTTCAGTGTCTTAGATTCTGAAATAAGAGGAGGACCAATGGGAATTTTACAAAAGGCAATATATTAATCATTTAAGGAACGAATAGGAAGGCTGTCAGAGTTACGTAACGTTTTATTTTGGTGCAGTGAAACGAGCACTTATAATGAAAAAGTGGCAGAACGTGATCCACATCTCCAACAACGGGATTTACATTGAGGTTTAAATTTAATGTGCAGCAATATGGGCAATCCTATCAATGGGAAATGCATCTCCACAGTATGGATTTGAGAAATCAAGGGATTTGTCGGTGTAGAAAGTATTTGATTGTTGATGCACTTCAGTACCACAAGTATTATGAAATTCTTTTGTATTAGGATTAGCAAAATTTTCAAGTTTTCAGTTGTCTCGGTTCAATGTTAATTCATACACTGACGTAAACGACGAAAAATAATTGTTTACCCGAAACAACATAGCTACAGAGCAGAACATCATTTGTAAAGCAGTAATTGTTTTTAACCATTGAAAACACCTTTAATGTCATTCATTCGTCTTATAGAAGGAACCAGTTTCTGTGTACTTTATATATGCTCAGAGCGGGAACGTGTTACACACAGTAAACAGAGATTTGATAATTCTAAAAAAAGTCTAAACTCAGAAGACCAGCTGTAAAGAAGGGTCAAAACAATTACGAAATCATCCTTACAATCTACATAATTTTGTTGTCGTTATCGTCCTCAAAGCCGCAGAGGTTTGGAATAAAGTGTCTTTAAGATTTAGTAGAGCGTGGTGAGTACTACGTACCTACATTTCTGGTCGTGTGGCCACTCTCGAATTAAGTAACTATGTGACGTTGGAGTAGAAAGCGAAAGCTCCTCTAAAGTACGTCTCTACTGTCGATTTAAATCTGTTGGAAGTAGAATACGTGAGGCGGGGAAAAAGTTAAAAATTCATAAGAAAACAATGAGAGCAGAGTGTGTTTTTTAACGGTTAGATTTGAATTAATTTTCCTCAACGTAAAAAGTTTGCGTTATGGGGCAATTTATGCAACCAAGAGTCGTATTATAATTCTTTAGTTTTTCATGATCAGTAATTTAGCCTTCAATTTACTTATGAAATTGTAGGAATTTAGAAAAAATAAAAAACCAGAAGCCTGTAGATGATATCAGAATTCGTCACAACTTCATGCAATTCTCTAATGACAGCAACCGTGATGCATTATGGTCATATCGTACTTTCCTCGTAAAAACGTTTCCTTGTCGAAAGGGGTTCATCTGTGCGAAATTATGATACGCTATCTTTTTATAAAGAATCTTTTAGCTTTATGGTAACTCAGCTGGTCAACAATTTGTCCGCAGCAGAAATAGAGCGAAGAATGACAGCACATGGCGTGCTTCGAACGTTTTTTGTAAGTTCTCAAACTATAGTGTAGAGCGCAACTTTATCAACGTGCAATACCACAAAAGATATCGTAAACTTTATCAACGTGCAATACCACAAAAGATATCGTAAAACCAAATTCGACTTAATAATCGTATTCTATCTGGTGACGTTTTAATTCTATAGTGTTATCAAATGTTTTTTAATCAACGTTCGTCGAATGGTTCATGTCAAAATTCTGAAGGAAGGTCGAATCGCATTTTTGAAAATTTTGTGATCATGAGGATGTTCCTTATTAATTGATTTATTACAGCTCAGCCTTTTCTCATTAGAATATCTGAAAAAACACATAAAAGGTAATCTATTTTGATATTGCTTCTCTGTTTTGGGTTAATAGCAATTTAGATTTCGCAATGGCTTAAGTGCCTCATCTGCCATTTTCAATTCAGGAAGTGATCTCTCAAATAGCTGCCTCTCCATGCCATTTTTTCACTATTTGCATACTCCTAGATTCACGATCAGCATGTGAAAAAGCACGTAGAATATATTGGTGGGGAAATTCAAACACTGTAGAATCTGATGCCTCAATAGTTTTGGAAAAAATTTATCTTTCGAATCGAACGTATTTTGTAACTTGCCATGCCAACACACCTATAGGATTCTGCCAGTTGCAGCGGGAGTATCACAGAGCTCAGTGCTGAGCCTGGTATTTTTTACTGTAATTAATACTGACATGGTTTCAATTGATGACCCGAAATTTGTTTCACTTGCTGATGATGATGTGTATAGTATTGGTATTAAATCGTTGGACGATGCAGAGACGTTTAATCAAAAACTTGATTGATGGCTTCTGACCAACAAACTTGCAAAATCGGATCAAAAAGACAATACTAAATTTTGCATCTTGCCCAATTTTACTGAACTCCTTTGGTTAGTTGTTAAAGAAATATCTTTGAACGGGTCAGCAATTTTAAATACCTCTGTTTTTTTCATTGTTGATAATAAATCTAAGTTTACTGAGCACATAGAGCAGTTAATGGGAAAGCTCAGGAGGGGTTGCTGTATCTTTCACAAAACTCAACATTTTAACAAGAAGCTCAATGATAATTTCGTTAAGCCCACACATCGTACAGTCTTTGCAATTATTATATGGGATAATACATCGCCTGTTAACACAAATAAACATCATTATCGATATGATGCTTCGAATAATATTACGTGTAAAACTAAAGATTCTTTTTCCAACCATGCCTACTTCAACAATGTATGAATAAAATACTTTAGATAATGCCATTAGCCATGCGTATAGATATGCAGTCCTCAATTTCATTTGGGATGTTGTTAACATTAAAGAATATAAACTTTGTTAACATTAACTGGGATTTTAAGCCCATTAATATGCAATGTTCTTAACATTCAGCCGATTGAAACCAATGCATAATTTTTTTTTTTGAGCAGCATACTTCAGGAACAAAGCACCATGCAAGGAACGCAAAATTCAACCTACCTTCCATATTCCTTGAAATTTAAAAACAGTCATTAGTTTCCCAGAGAATTTTCACTTCTATTTCGTTGCCTGAAAAATGAAAACAGATGGGTATGAAAACTATTCGTTCCCATCTGAACACTCTTAGACAACGTAGAACTAGTCTTATGTGCCATTACACTGAAGTTAGATGATAAATCAGATGATAAATGAAAGTCAATCAAACAATTAACATACCTACAGTATATATAGGTTGAGAAAAGTTCATTTTCCAAATCATTAGTCAAGTTAGAATATTTGACTGGATTCATCGCTGCACAGAAGATATCAACAATGAAAATTAAAGACGCAGAGTAATGTCATAACCTCCTCGAAAGTGAATTACTATTTTAAATTTCGAAGCACGCTGTTGCTTTACAATTCCACAGTGACCGTTAAGGTAAATGTTGACTGGCTGCACTCCTGCCTCCAGCCTCTGCAGACGTCAGCCAACACCTGTTTGGGCAGAGTTTTTGTACCTTAGAGTGCACTTCTGTCAAGAGTCTGAGACAGAGAGGGGCTCACTTTAGCTCACGGGGGTGGTTTCGGACTATCCGACACTTCATGGCATTCTCCTTCCAGGAATGATATTGGAAGAATTTTTTCCCAGTGCAATCAATAAATCATCCTTAAATGACTTTCATCCAAATTCAGATAATCTGTACGGTTAACGTATTGTGATAATAATACAGTCTATTTAATTCACAACAAAGCATTAACGTAGCCGAATTTGCAATGGTGTATTTATTTTTGACTTGATTATAGCGTGTGTCGAGGATTGAGGACCAGCTGAGCTGCGTGTCTCTAACGATAACCAATCATTTCATCAAATATTATCTTTGCTGAGTAATTTAGAGCGTTATTTTTTGCCATCAAACCTCGGAACCTTGCTCATCGCAGACAGCTGAAAACAGTTATGAAACAGAATCAGGTTTTCATTAATCTTGCCTTCCTGTTATTTTCAACACCATCATGTGTGATACGACGGTGAGTGTATGATAGGATAGCACCAGATTTCTTGAATGAGGCTTCGGTTGTTAATTGTAGCAGTACTAAAAAATTAGAACACCGTATAACACGAGCATAGTTTCAGTGCTATCTGTATCAGTGTTAGAAAAAATATCTCACCAGACACCATGACTAAGAACGTTCGCGATATCTGTAGCAGTTAAAAAAGGATCGAATAACGTGAGAACGAATTGCTGTATAATATGTCGTAGAATTAAAAATAGGATAGCACCGGACCACGCGAGTGAACATTTCAGCATCATCTTCATTAGGGTTAAAAATAGAGCAGGACCCTCAATGAAGAGTTCGAGATGATCTGTACGGTTAACGTATTGTTATAATAATGATATAGTCTATTTAATTTACCACAAAGCATTGACGTAGCCGAATTTGCAATGGTGTGTTTATTTTTGACTTAATTTTAGCGTTTGTTTGAATAAGTGACTGGAACTACGACCAGGTGGTACGGTCTCGCCTACCAGTTTTACTGGGTTGGTTTACTCTCCATGAATGTTGCACGGCAGGTACTGGAGCTGCAGTGAAGTGGGTCAAAGCTCTTCCACCTCTCCTGGAGACACAATTCTCTTGGCATGCCAAGAAAACCTCAGTGGTTTTCTAAAGAGCCCTAAGCATACCGGCACAGAGGTCAGCCCAGGCTTGACCGTTGAATCAATCCCAGTGACGCATCCTGCAATCTCTTGGAATGATGTACCTTCTGAGGCATTGAGGCATACTCCAAATCGTGACATGAATTAATGCTCATGATTTATGCAGTAACATGTTTCAGCATGACACGCTCGTTGAAATTGCAGAGAAGAATAATACTTCTTTGATGAGTTCTGTTTTCATGGGATTCTCAACTGCTATTACGTTCAGGATTTTAAAAATTGTTTCTCGCTAATTTTGGAATACTTATATCTTGGACCACAAAAACAGTTAGCACAAAAGTGTATGATAAACTAATTATATGATTAGAAACTTTGCAACCATGAAACTACGGGCTGCATTATTATTGAGATTACGGGATATTTGTTTATTTTTACTTTAAGGTACGCTTGCAAAAATTAAGTGGAATAAAACAAAACTGAACCACGTCATGAGTGATGTGTAGCTGTGATTTAATTACCCAGTTCAAAAATAGTTAAGGAACACCTATTCACCTTTGTTGTGCGTATTTGATAAAATTAATTAGTTAAGAAGAGGTCGCCTCAGACAAAATAGTGGCTCTGATTTTAAACCCTATTTTTTGAAGATAATCTGTACGGTTACAAATCAGGCTCTATGGTTCAAAAAATTTTGAACAACTCTGTAAATAATTTCAGTTTTACTATAATAAAAAATGCAACTAACCATGAGATAACTAAATCTAAGCTACTCATCCATAGGTAATTACATTAGTTGACGAGTCGACGTAGTTAACGAACCATACTCTAACGTGAGGAGACCAATAGGGTGTTTTTTCTCCTTTTTATTGTTAACATTTGTTATTGTTAGTAGCACAAACTATGGTTACTTTACCGTAATACTATCACCCAATCAATGACCGTAACTGACTAAATTCCATTGAACATCTCAAGCTAGTTATGGAATTCATTTCAATATTACTCTTAATGAGTTTTTGAAAGTTTTATAGTTACGAGAAATCTTGAGACAATATTCTCCACAATCAGGAAAATATTTTAAAGAAAAATTTAGATCATTTCTCATCGATCAGTTCATCCTCGTAGTGGTCTACTTCTCGTAACTGACAACTTCGGTTAAATTTTGGTTCCGTAGAACTCGTGGTTGTTGGTAGATGCAAATTGCATGTTGCAGGTGAAACTCGAACCGTTTATGTCTTCAACATAAATGAAATTTTTGGGAAGATGCGATGAAATTCCTAAAAGTATTTTTATCATTGCCATTTTCTCTTAATAGTAATGCATTTCACTAGAGAAGTCAATCGTGTTTCTATGCAGATATATGGTAACTCTAATCAACACCTTGAATAACTTATTATGAATTGAAAAAAATGTTGTTCGCTAATACGCTAGCAATTTGTGAGCTTCATCTTACAGTAACATCTTTCATCTGTGAAACGTCATTCCTCTTAGGTCATAATATTGAACATTGAATTGCACGTCAGAGTGACTTGCGCAACGAAGACGAGTAAATTTGGTCAAAAAACAGGGAGTAGCTGAAAATTTATAACTTGTTTTTTTTTTTGGGCTTAAAAGAGAACCAACGATAGTCTGAACTTTTTGATATCTTTCTGGATGATGTCTTGAAATCGTAGGATATTAAAGGAAATTATGAATCCCGTTTGCACCCAATATTTCCTGCCGGCTTCTTTGTGAGCTACACTCGAGAAGTACTTTCCACTAACATTTTTGCAAAATCCTCGCAAACATCTTTGGAGAATATTATTGATTTATAATTTTAACAAAATACTTAGGTAATTAAAGAAATTATTTAAAACATTAATGTTTAAATTTGTGGATGAAGCAGATTTTTCACCGACTTAATAAAGAAAATGGGTTCTTGTCATAAAATTTTTGTGGGGGTCATTATATAGAATTTTCATCAATTAAGCTGTAGTTGATGAATTTACGTTATTAAAGGGTTTAGCACATGCTTTTTGATTGCCTTAACATGTCGTGTAAGCAGTGTCAACTAGAAGACTTCCTGCTCGATGTACGGAAAACGCATACATTTTTCGTACACGTTTTACTACACAAAATTATGCTAGTAAGAGTGTTTTAATTTACAAGTTACAATTTAAACGTTTCTGTACACTTATAAGTAGTAAACAAATTTTTAACTAATTGTACGGAATGTTCACTATTACCGAACAATAGGTTGCCATGGAATGTTTTTCAGCTAAATAACCATCATCAAGAGAGAAGAAGTGCTGAAGTTGTAAGAGTTTGTAGCCCTAAAGAAGGAAAGGCATCATTGAAATTCGCACCAACAACCAATCAGCAAGAAAATTAAGTAGGCATCAGCGTATTGCTTCACTAGCAGAGGACTGCAGCGAACGGACCCATCTCCTTTTGCAGCTGAGGAACTGCGGCTGCGTGGGTGTGGGTTAATGAAGGAAGTTTAGCGGGTTCAAAATCCCGTAACCTCTTCTATAGTTGGAAACAAAGGTGCTTAAAAGTATCCCCGAATTTTTCATTGGATAGATGAACTGAAGCAATTGGTTCTACTGTCCCTTTAATAAAAATCGCTCAGAAACTCAGAACCTTGGTCGAGATTGCTCAAAACTCAGAGTCTTGGTTGAGATTCCTTCTAGACTCAGAAGCTTACCACTGCGGAGGTACCTAGTCGTGCTGTACCCGCACTGCGCTCCAAGCTCCACCTCTCCGTTGTCCCACATACTTCCAGTTCAGGAACGGCAATGAGCATGTGGCAACTCTATGGGCATCCAGTTTCACTAGGAGGAGCTTCTTCTCCAAGTTAAAATTACTTCGAATGACGGCGTGTCGCTTCTAATGAAACAGTAAAATGAGGTAATAACAGATGGAAAGAAAATAGATTCTGAGCTACTCGGTGGTGGAAGAATGAGGTCAAAGAAAGCCGCGCTTCAGTGCTACAGCTGCGTTACTTTTGAAAAACATTTCGAGAAATTTTTTATCATAAGCAATTATGTAGAAACGTTAAGTATTATGCGAAGTACCGGGCTATAGAATAAGTTACATTTGTTATTTATTGAACTTTAATACCTGCATTTCATTTTACGCAAGTGCAATTTTGAAATAATACTTATGATTCTTAAATTTGGAAGAGGAATGACGACGTGGACAGAACAAGTGTTCTATGTTCTACTAAACCAACCGTGCAATTAGAGAATAAATTTCATTTTGCTTTAACCGCTAATTAAAAAAGTTGAAACAAACCAAAAAATAAAATTAATAATTAGTTTGGGCCTTGAGTTCCAGTTTTCGTTATGTTTTCCAGGTAATAAATTCACGTATATTTTCATGGAAAATATGTGCGCGTAAATTAATCCCTTTTTATAAATTATGTGATTTTGAAAACTACGTTTTAAGAGTTCCTACATCGACACCCTAAAGAATTTCATGTTTCCTCTGCGCAAGTATGTACTACGTGTGCGTATTACAAGCATGTCCCATAAGTACATGCTACGGGTATGTAGTGTAGGTATGTGGTAGAATAAACATCTTTTTTCACTGAAGAGCATACACGTTTCACGAATGTTAAGAACAAGCCAAGACCCGTTAGGAAATTTCCATTTCGCACGCATTATTCTGAAGGAATAAAGTGATGTCTTGTACCCTCCGTTAATAGGGGTGATTTCAAAACTGAAGTGTTAGGGGAGGATGCTCGTTTTTCCTGTAGTAATTGCAAGTGTTCAACATCCCGGTGAAACCAGGCGTGCATTGGGATCATAGAAGCTAAATTTATTTTTCTTTAGATAGAGTGAAATCTTGATAATATTTATAAGAAAATCTTGAATCTAATTTGAAACTTAAGACTAGGAACAAATAACTCTCTCATCAGGACGATAGCTGCTACAGCAGTGCACAAGTATAATTGGTTACTTTTCGTGTCGCGAAACCATATTTCAGTGAGATAATTGGCTATTGGCTCGAAATTACGAAGGACTCAAACTGAATTGCTGTTGGGCTTAAATTCATTCGACAGGAGCGTACATTTACGAACTGATATTTCAATTGCATGGCCGGAAACGAAACCCGAATACTTAAGAGCCTTTATGAAAGCAGTATTATTTGAAGTCTTTGCTCTCTCAAAATCGTAGTTATCGTCCCAATCATCCCAGGCGTTGAACCAAACTGATCATCCTCAATACACACCTCGAGGCATTCCGATTGACATTCTCTACACCAGCAGTAGAAAGCCCAAATTGCAAGAATATATTGGTCTGGCATTTATACGCAATGTCAACTAGATATCGTAGCAACTCGAGGATTGAAAGGCTTCTTTTACTGCTGGTGACATTCATATTTCTTTTCTTAAAATTGCCTACATCCCTGGAGAAAATCTCATTTTTAATAAAAGAGTTCGTGGCGCAGAACAGACATGGATTAAGTTTAGGATAAAAAGGCCGTTTTATTACATTGAAAATTTTTGTAAATGCACTGTGTAAACTTCATGAATTTTTGAAACTCGAAACTTTCCATAACGCTTATGAATTGAACAATGCTGACCCAAACTTAAAGCTTGGAACTTAATGGGCCTACGAATATTGCACGGAGAATAAGAAGAGTGCAATGCAAGGAGACATAAGTCAAAATCTAAAAGCAGTCAGTATTAAAGAAAAAAAACTCAAGTGGCCGACCCTAAACCCATGAGAAATGCCGCCCGAAGTTTTCAATTTCAGCTTTATTAATGTATATATATATTGATATAGAATAATGTGTCTATTAATATCAATACATGACATGTTAAAGATTTGAAAATTTCCAATATTGTTCACAGTTTTTTATGCCCTAAAATATGAAATCAAGTATAGAATCAATAATTTAACAAGTAATGTTTCAGAGTTAGTGGATAAAAGTTTTTATGTCAATTTAGTTCAAAGTCGATATAATTGCATTTTTCTAGCGAAAAAATCCCCCATATATGTAGGATTTTGGACTATCTGAAGGATTTTAATTGAGCAGAGCATTTCTTTTTCTCGACCGTAGCATGCGCTAAAATTGGTTGGTTAGACTCTCCGTTCCTCAAAAAGTACTACAAATTCGGATATTAGTGCCACCAAATGAAAATCAAAAAGATATGAGACAATAAATTGCTTTAATAACGTTTCATACAGTAAAGTTGAAACATGACAATTTCGTAAGAACTGCAAACTTATGTTCTTAATTCGTATTTTTACGATGAAATATCCCTTTCGTATTCGCGATGCGAAAAATATTTAAAATAGTGACGAAGTAGTGATTAATGTGTCCCACATTAGCTCATTGCACGCATTCAGTTTTTAGGCATTCAGGGAGTAATTTTTGATAAAGAGTGTTTCCTGACGTTGAAATTATTTGGGCCTCATGTAATTAAATGTGACCCAGTGAAACAGGGCATAAGTCGTCATCTTTTAGGCTCAGTTCACTAGTATTGTGATGTGAAGAATACTTCCTCAATGAAGAACAATTACGCTTTAAAAATTAGCATATCGCTACTTTGAATACAAAGACTACGAGCGCTGTCAGGAACAAGGTTGCTGGTTATTCACGGAAGACATTAAGCAATTTGTTTATCTTATCAGGTCGTCTTCTAAGCACAACCCACTTAAGGGCAGTCATGTTTTTAGCAAGGTCTTCAATATCAAGTGACATAGGTTTTCTAATTTAATCTGCCACTTTAATATTACTACACACTATCCGGAAAAGAGCAGGTTTAAGAAATTACAGTCTTTGCGATGAATTAACCTTTGATAGGAATAAACTATCCTAGTATGTTCTATCGTAAGCGATAGCGGTGAAGCTTTACTAGTTCATGCCTTCATGATGAGTACTCCGTTGCTGAAGTATATGTTAAAGAGTCCAGGATTACAGATCAGTTGCAAACGTATCAGAGTTGACCAAGCTCATCAAGTAATTCTAAATTTAAGGCAATAATTGACTCGCGAAATCAATTTTGAGCTGAACTGTTTAAATACGTTTGTTTTTGCTCTGATTCCTCTATATTAACTTCTGAACTTGAGAATAAAATTCAATCAATATAAATAAATTGATATTCAGAAAAAGGAAAAATGTGCAGTCATCATGTAGTGTTCAAGTCTCCACTTTACAAGGTGTGACTGAATTCGAAAAGACCAATCAACCAACCAGGTTAGCGAGCAACAAATTTCACGTCATAAGTTAGGAAAAATGTATACTGATGAGCTACAAAGCTTGAACTCCAAAATAAGGTATAGTGTTAGAGTTCGTGTGTAAAAGCCCAACAAAACTCGGGTCAGCTGTAAGTGGATTAGGGACACACTTACAATGAATTTCCATTTATTTGATACCCATTTACGACACTGGCAGTTTTTGTGTGTTCGAGCTGTAGAAAAACCTGTGATAGAGAAGGTAAAGTTCCTTCTTGAGTTCCTTCTTGACCAGTATTTCATAAAACGTTTAAAAATATATCAAACACGAAAAAATCTAATTAATTTAATTGAACAATATCGATAAATTTTTCTCTTTTCTTCTTTGAAGTTTTGACAGAACGATGCAGCTGCAGCTTTCGTAATTAATAATCGAACCTTCTAAAACGAAAAACTATCCATAAACCCAACGTTTAAAATGAGTATCCATACCACGAAACAAATTTGTCTTCTACTATAAAATACTGATATTCGCCATATTGAAATGATGACAGGACGTAAGAGCTTTCTATGACCCCTATGTTTTAGCATCAGAGATGAAATATGTATTCACTATTCAGTAATTATACGACATGCAATTTAACAACGATAAGGTTAGAAGCTCGCAATTAAACTAGATTATAAGACACTTCGCTAGAGTCGAGCCAGTTAACGAGGCGTAAGCTTCCATATCAGTTTAAACAAGGTATTGTTTAGTGATACTGTTCCAAATAAGATCGAGAAAGAAGCTAAACACGTTCATACATACGTTGCTTCTCTCTTTGGATGTAACGATGGTATTTAAAAAATTTACATCTTCGTTTGCCAAAATCGGACACCTAATTCTCAAATTTTTGTTCAAATTTTCATCGAAAATCACCTCATGAAGCAAGCGAGCATGTAATTGAGTAAAACCAAATACAATTACTAAATCGGAGCAGAGTCGCTGTGAATGAATATCAGAAGGCAGGATATTTCGTCGTTACTGAAAGTAGTGCAAGCTTTCCTCTGCCAGACGTGAGCATAACCCACATACGGCGATTTTAGAAGGCCAAGCAGATACCAGGCGTGCTGAAGACAAGCTCCTCTACATCCTACTCAGGCATGCACGACTTACTTCTTCAGGGAGAGTGGTCACTCCGGAGTCCTATCCTCATTTGCTTCCGGTTTGATGTCCATAATTTCAGGCATTCCGAGAAATCCATGAGCTTATACCGTACTATGATCCCCTATAATAGACTAACTTCTTCGACTAAATATCGAGTAACACGTGATGAATGTTAATCTTGCCTACTCATCGACATGATTTTCAATGTATGTCGGATAATCATACTTCATGAATAGAAATTATGAGAAATCTGTGTTGAAGTCTTTATAAAATTACAAAAAATTGCCACAAAACTAAGAGACATATTTATTACAATGCAGGAATTATCTTTTCTCTAAGAACATTCTATGTCGCTAAAAAACATAATGATTGAGCTATCTGAATTGGGTCATGCGGAAGAAATTTAGAAGTATTTCTTTTACGCTTTGGATGCCCCTAATGTGGTGAAAAAAATTTCAAGCAGTAAGCATTTCCTTGAGGTAGTGTTGGTCTAATTAACATTTTTTCATTTCCTGGAATGTAGTAATTTTGAAAAAATTACTTAAATTTGATATAATTTAAAATAAAATAGACAGTGGCTGATCGAATGAGTAGATGATTTCATGATTGAAATATTCTTAAACGATATAAAATTCAGAGGTCATGAACGATTAAACTGAAAACTTACCAGAAATTCAACTCTGAAAAAAATTGTTCCTGAAAAAATTATTGAAATAACAGGGCTCTAATGCAGTTAATCAAAAAATGCAGGTCCGTGAAGTCCTTCGAGTGGGCTCATTGTCCAACCTTTAAAACGACCTGTTTTCAAGAGAAGAACTCCGAAAAAGTGATTTCGCAGTATAATTAATAGAAGACCCTGACACCTATAGAATTCTTTCCTGTCTTGAGAAAGGAAAGTCAGGATGTTTCGCTGCCTCGACGAAGACTAATGACAAGAACCTGTTACGAGGCACCAGAGTTTGGGAGCGTACCAAATATTAAAAAAGGAAATTGGAACGATGAAGCTGCTTTTAGCTCAGATGATCGCGCGGAGTACGTGTGTGTGAGAGCTAGAAAGCCCGCTGTTGAGCTCCAGCGAGTCAGTCGGTTGTCAACAGTCACGCTGCTTAGTCGAGGTTGCAATCGCTCCCCGTTCAGTCACTTCTCTTGACGCTCAGCCCGGTAGTTCGTTCAACGCTTTAGCGGGCATCAGCGTAACGAGTTCCCTTGATAGACGGCCAAGAAGTCGTCTGTATTTCCACAGAGTGAAATTCCTGAGCAGTTTGCAGCAATGAAATTCTCATTACAGTTTCTCATTTTGATAGTTTTAACCTATACAGCTGTTGCCCAGCGTTTGGTCCGGCGCCGTCAGAGACGACCAATGCAAATCTCGGCTCGTTCCAATTTGCAATGCGATGGCGATTTAGAATTTGAACTCATCACAGGATTTGTGTATTCCTCGGCTGACGATATTATTGAGTCCAATATCGGAGCTCTACAAATGAGCGAGTGTCTGGAACAGTGTCGCAAGAATCCTGCTTGTCTTGCTCTCAACTTTGAAACAGGGCTCTGTGTTCTTTTCAAAACGGCTGCTGGAGAAGATTCAGGTACGTTTATTTCGACCTTACTCAACTAAAGATGAAATACGAGTATCAAATTCTTTTTTAGTTCTCATATCTTGAATTGTTCGTAATCGCTAATTTAACGTGCGCCATTAAATACAAATGTAGTGGAACATTGAACACAATATGATCTTTTAATTTAGTTTTATATTTAATGTTTCAACCATCATACAGTGAGAACTACGAACAAATTATTGCAGAACCTGGTAAGAGCTCACTGTGAAAAAACTGCGATGCACAAGGACCATTGCTAAACCATTTTTGAACTTAATAAATAACGAAAAAAGTCTATATCACCATAGGTAAGAAATAATGTAGCCTCTGGTTTTCGTGTTCTCTGAAAACATGAACGCGTGGGATAATTGCTAAGAAAATATATTTTTACGTTCGTAGCATATTCAATTTTTCTACACCATTTTTGAATACCTGTGAAATCGATCTCAGAAAATGAAGTTCCATTGTTTATATGGTGCATAGTGTGAGAAAAGAAGCAAACACAAATTCTTAAGAACAGTAGTTTAAAAAGGAACAACGTAAGAGTGGTTGCTCACCAGCAGGTTGTTGATTACTACTTGAGACGCGTTGAAGTTCCCTTATGAGACCTCGCTAGCAATTACTAGTCCAGCTGAAAAATTTAAGAACTAGATATAGTGTGAACAGAATTAGAATTTGAATGCGAAGCTATTAATTTTTTAGGATATTTAAAATCGTATAGTCGCTAACGAACGTTGGTTAGTTTCTTTAAGAGAAATTGATATCTCATTTGCGCTACATTGCTTTTCTTCACAGAATTTTGTAATTGACCTGGGAAAAAATAAGTGTTCCTTCCCTATGAAATCCAAGAATACAGCTCACTTCCTCGTGTCTGCTAAAAAAATGATCTCAAATTCAAATATATGCATATACAAATTCATATATTCATATATATTATTGTTGTATTGTCATTCCCTGAAAGAAACTATACGTACATATCAGAGTGATCAGAGAATTCCTACTCGCTCTATATTTTGCCGTTTTTGCTGAATCAAATTCAAGATTAATTGCATTTAAATTATTTTGTTATGCTATGTATGGAATTTGAAAACAACAGTGCTTTGGAAATAAGCTTTTTGCTCAGGACAATGCGGGACCAGGTCAAGGATTTACAGAACGTGTCTGAAAAGAGCGACAGTTGTCCTTATGCTGCCTCGTGAGAACTTCCCACAGTCCAACCTACATACACCAAGTTCCGACGACTGCTAATAATACGCATTGCATTGCTTATTATCTAAGCGTGTCATATACCCCGCTTCTACTTGAAGTCTTTGATAACGTGTATTGTTACTCAGTAGGTGAACAGTTTAACATAACTTCAAAAATCCCAGGCATAATGTTGAGCGCTAGTTTCTTTTTGATAAATAAAGTATAATATGTGTTTCACTGCAGCAGATGCTTTCTTCAGTCTGTGAAGTTCTGTGCCTTCCGGCGAGTTTTGGCGAATTCTACTGACACGCATAATTTTTGTTCCAGAGTTCATTATATCAGAAAATACATGAAATTTAATGTTGAGGTGACCACAGTCGCAATTTTGTTCACTATTACCCTTGTCGACTTCCTCGTGATTGAGTGTCGCGTAAAGGATGTCAATATTTTAATTCTTAAAATTCACCATCACACAAATGAAAAAGCTTCCAAACAAAAATCACCAAGAAAAATTGGTGGAAGCAATTTAAATGAATAATTTCTTTCTTTATAGGAAATTTGGAGAGATGAAGAAAGTAATTAAATGTTAATGATATTTTCTAGCATAGCTGTATAGTGTACGCAGACTCGTACTAAAATTTTTATCTGCAAGTAAACTTCATGTGATTTCTACGTTATTTAAACGAACTATTCCGAGTGAAACGCGAAAAATAGTAAAAAATAGTGCTTGTCTTTCATTGATTGCTTGGAACAAGGATTCAATCAAGACATTGAGCTATTTTAATGAGCATTTCTTACACATGTTACAAAGAGTTTTTCCGGAATTGTTACCAAGTACTAAAGTATTAGGTAATTACCAGTCTCATGTTTGCTTCTTGTTGCTCATTTTTTCCAGTTGAACGCATGTGCTTAAGAAACATTTGTTAAGTCTATCATGTGTATGTATGGAGTATCGTTTTGCAATTTGCATCGTGATGAGTTCATTTACTTCACAGAAGAGCTTAAGTGCGTAGTGGGATGGTGAGCCAGCCAATGAGCTTCGATTGCTCGAAGTGAGAACCGAGGAATGTTACGAGTATGTATGTGTGTCACTGGATTCTCTCTTCCATCATAGCTTAGCTGACGACTTTCTCATTATAAGAGCGGTCTTAACTAACTCCCACTTGCCGAGAATTTATCGCTTATTGCTAGGTTTACTCAGCTCTGGCAATTCGATTCGCCCTTTTGTCC
Source organism: Platorchestia sp. MABIK (assembly GCA_014220935.1). Classification (NCBI taxonomy): domain Eukaryota; kingdom Metazoa; phylum Arthropoda; class Malacostraca; order Amphipoda; family Talitridae; genus Platorchestia; species Platorchestia sp. MABIK. The sequence continues at coordinate 82,041 of JACJUY010002617.1, read as the reverse complement.
TTGTAATTCGTGAGACCATGTTAAGCTAGCTCGCGACTGCAGCAATTTATTTTCATTAACAAGGCTAACAGATCCTGATTGAGGTTATGAAGTTACGTCGATATGAATGAACAATAGTTTATTGAAGTATTCTATCATGGGTCTTATTAAATTTCTAAATCTTTCCAATTTCTTAAAGAAAATTTCTCCAATTTTGAATTTCTATGCCGGAGATTTTGAGTCCCTGTTGAATCTTCAGTAGATGAAATTTCCGAGGATTTTCATACGGTCAGTGTAATTTCTTTTGAACATGTTTAGTAGAGTAAATTGAGTATATTCAAATCTTAAACAGAATTTAAAAATGGAAAATAAATGCGTATATGCTTTTAATCGTTCCTTGAGCGTGTTGCTATCGCATTTTGCAAGCCCATTTTAATTGAAAATACTTTACCGAATAATTTTTTATGGTAACACATTTTTAGTGTAAAGTGTACGCATTGTTCAACGTCATCGAAGTTACTGTGCTCATCATAGCGAAGCAAAAATATTCCTCGTACATTTTGTTTTCCTAAAGAACCGTTTTTTTACTAATTTGTTGGCAGACTTTCTTAACTTCCCTAAGGACTTGAGAATTAGTATCTTAAACTGTCAGCCGATTTTAAACAACCAACTTAGTTCATTTCCGTTGTCAATAGTTAACAGGTAGTTTTTTTTTTTAAGTATAGTTTTTGTTTCGTTTGTTTTTTCAATTTATTAACTTTCTAATTCATTTCATGTTTTTTCAGGTAAATTTGTTTTTTGCTGAAGATGAGCGAATGCTCGAAACGTTCAATTTTATTGTTTTACTTGCAATTTTTAATTCGAGTAAATGTTTTATACGGTATTTTTAGTTCTCTCCTTTTTACTTAAAATCAGGAAGCCTCCCGATAACTTTTTTGCACTTAAACTGTCATATACAAGCGACGAAATGATATCTTAAAAGAACTTCATCGGTGAAGTGTTGAATATGTCCATAATTTAATAGCACGACCTTCCTGTAATCAGTAACGCAATTACAACCAGACGCCAACTCCATCACGATTATCAATGCTTTCATTTCAAGTGATGGGATGAGATAAGCATGGCAATCATTATGACCGTGCCACTACAACCGAACTCATCATCAACTGCAGCTGCCATACTCCAGCATCGCGGCGTTCCATTTTCCTGAGCAGAGAAGCCTGCTGACACCGTTAGGTTAGGTAGCGGGCACAAGGGAAGGGGCGGGGCATCAGAGAAGGGGTGGGCGATCGGGTAGCCAGAGTATTGAGCTCAGATAGTGCCAGAGAGAGAGTAGCATTTATTACTGCTTAACGAGATTGCTCACGTTTTAGTACATGAGGGAGCTTAGGGTTTAATTAGTTTGTGATATTTCATACCAGGTAGAAAATATCTATACGCTATCTTCACTACTCAAATAGTTATCGAGTGATGTACTCGAATCTCTGGATGTAGTTGTTTCCTTAACATTTTCATTTTAGCCTGCAGTGCTAGAGGAGTTATTCCGCTGAAATCTTGTGATTTTTCGGAAAAGCGTAAAGTTCATACTATATATATCATTTGCGACGCATTTCTGAATAAGCTGCTCATTTCGACTTTCAAATGAGCCACTGCTTCTCGTGGATGTTTGCACTTCGCTTTAAATTTGTTTCTTCATTTTTATCTTACTTTATAACCTTGCATCGTACCCGAGCAAACTAGAATAGTGCATTTCTACTGCTTCCTCTGATGTTTCACTCACTAATTGAGGTTACTATACAGTAAAATCGAGTAAGTATTTAGTATTCAGATCTTAAGCAGCATTTAAAATTAAAATATAAATGTTCATACCCTATTAGTCGCTAATTAAGCATGTCACATCGCACGATAGAAGCCCATTTCCAGTGGAAATATTTTTTGTATTGTTTTTTTTTCTGGTTGGTGCTGGACAGCACAGAGCAAACTGTATTTTCTATTTTCTACGTCTCTGATTACTCTTTTGTATCATTTGTTCGATTGACTATCACGGCTGAGACAAAAGTAAGAAAGATTCACCTATTCACGCAATTGGTTTTATTCAAACATTCTAAAGTTAATCACAGTTTTAAAACCGGAGAAAGATAAACCGGAGATAAACATGCAGAAATATGAGGTAGATTTAAAAATTTTTTATCATTATTTTAAACGCCTATATTTTGGAGAATCAGTAAAATATCAGAGCAGATGTAATGAAAGTTTAGACATCACCAGTTCCAGTTTGAAAGTTCGTGTTTGCTTTCCAGTTTCTGCTCGAGCGATAGGTTAATGTCACGAATGCTTGAGTCTTTAAATATTTTATTCAACTAATGACAACGATTTTATTATTTTATCGAGAAGAAATGATCAGTTTCAGGCATTTAATTTTTATGATAGTGTGGAAATTCACTGAATTTTGCGTTGAAACCACAATAATTATACCCCAGTCACACAGCAGCTACGCGTGATATAGGGGTACTTTGGCGTCAGTTCTCGCTCAGATTTTATCACCATCAATTATTTCAACCCCAGGCATGGAATAGATTCTCTTGTTTTCACTTAGCAGAATGCGGAATTCTGGTCTTGTTGATCTCCGGAAACTGACACCTTTTCAGTTCGTGTTGACGATCTGTAATTGAATGTTCTGAGGCATAACGTGCGGTTGTCGAACAAATCTTATCGTTTATGCTAGAATCTAACATTTTCATCAAACTTTCCATGTCGGTTATAAGATGTAGAATTCGAGTTTAATGTTGATTGCAGAAATTTCAAGCATATGCTTGAAATACTCGTAAATGGGTGTTTGCGAATTACTTTTTTCCTGGGTCGATAGATTTTCTAGTGATGGTTTAATTTAAAATTACTATTTACTCTGATTTTTCTTATAAGAAAACAAAGACTTTTGATTTTCTAATCACTATCATTTCCATTGATTTAAATGCAGTGTTTTAATGAATTACCTGGTAATTTGGGTAATTTGTGTGTTGAGTTTAAATCAGCTATTGGTTAAAGCTCGATAAGTAACCTTTTGTACCCAGAAATGCTACTCTGTACATCTTTTGATGGAAACGAATTAAATACTATATACAGCACCGCTCTGTTCTACACAATCGATTACTCAAGATTTTTTAGAGCAACAATTTCTTGCTCATCACCCGTTGTTTTATTACGATCTCACATTCTAATTTTATGACCTGGATTTTCTGCCTGTTTCTCGTTTGCAATAAATTATTTCTGTCTATCGAGGGGTAGGCTTTTATTGGAGCTTCTCCCCTCGACTGCAAGGTCGAAGATTCTGCAGTTGTACGCAGCAGCGCGTGAACATAATTTCTCGTTGTGGTAGTTTTTACAGTCCAGAAATCCCAACGCAGTATATCGAAATCAAGTACAGGAAGGACGTCTCTTTAGATGGACACTATTTGTTATTTTGCAGTTCGCGGTCGAGTACGATTGATGGTTTAACTGAATTTTTCGTAGTTGATGTGCTCGCTAGAGCGTGACATTGTTCTGTCCCTTTAAAAAAAAATTATCACGCTATTCTTAGGTAAAGTTCTACGCCACTGGAATCGCACAATTTTCTGGAAGCGCTGTAGGTATTTATTTCAAGGCCGCTTTGAAGCATCAACCTGACCATTTGAAGAAGATTTTAAAATTACTTGAGCTCATCCGGCATCAGCCGGATGAGGTTGTTGCGGATGACAAACGACACGGCGTTGGTATTGTTGTGATGGCACAATTTTTCTTTTTTAAGGCACGATTTAGAAAAATATTACTGTAAGAATTGGAGTAATCCACACTTGAAAATAGGGGTTCGTGCGAGCAAATTGTAGAACTCACCGACTACTCTGAAGTGAAGAGTCATGCGCTTGCGATTTTATTTTACTTAAAATTATTTTCTATGAATTCTTACTTTTTATCCACAGCAGTGGCTTAAATGATTTCTTCTGGACGCCTTCTTGAGTTGAAGTCATGTTTATTTGAATGGGAATTTTGAAATTCTTCAATGCGAACAACCTGCGCACTACAATATTTGGCTGTCCATAATTGCATACAGTGAAATATTACCGGCTTTGAAAATTACAAAAGCACTCAGTAATGTACGGTTCTTTAAAGGACTGTAGTTTTGAAATACAGTCAATAACAGCGTTTACCTAACAAGTTAAAGTGTCCTTTTGATACGTCTTGTGCGAATTTTTTTTAAGTAATTAACGCTTTTTGCAATTTGTTAGTCAAAAAATTAACAATTGAATTCTTCTTATCTTCCACAAATATTCTCGTTGAGTATGAAAACGAAATGAATATCCTCGTTGGAAGTGATTCAATTTTGATCTCAGGGCTCTGGCTTGTGCTCTGATTTGATACAATTTGGTTTCCTTGAGAGAAGAGTATCTCACATGTAATCGTGTGAAATGGTGCCTTGAGCAATGTTTCTGTGACTCTTTCAAAAGCTCGTATTTTAATTAGTGACTCAGAATCTTCGTTAAAATAACTAGTGAAACGAAATGAATAGTTGCAGCTTCAGTCATTTTCTTCGTAAGTAAAATTTACCAAGAGTCCGCTTTTTTCAAAAGAATGCATTATCTGCGATGTACGGCATGTATATTTCGTCCCTGGGGCAGAAGAATATGGCTGGCGTAGCAGTCAACAATGGTAGAAAAGGCATTGGTAAAATAAAAATCTACGCACAGCGCACACGTCCTTGTGTATGAAACGGGATTTCAAAACAGAGAGCGTAAATATGTGTACGTACCAAATGTAAAACTGCCGATATTGCTCCGCATGATTTAGGTGAGATGCTTTAATGAGCGTCGAGTCCGGAGAATTGAGCTTTCAAGTTAACATATTCACCGGACTGGGTTAAAACCGAAGTTCAATATTCAACTCAAATGCAAAATCAATTGTTATAAGAAATTTTGAATTAACAAACATTACCTGAATCGTGTCTTCATCTAGCTTTGAGTATTTATGAAAATTGAGTTTGTGACTAATGGTCGGTCAGCTGCATTGTGAAGAAATTTTCCGTGTACACCGGCGGCTCGCATCGCTATCAACGTGTCAAGTGGGGAATTTTCTCAAGGCAAATACAACGTACTAACATGAATTTTATCACTCTTGTCCAGCTTGTGACTGCAACGAAATAATTATGGAATTAAATATTCATCGATGGAATGCTACATGAATATTTATGTACAAAGTTATGATAGAATATGGGTCAAAGGGGCGAAAACCATGAAGAGTTTTAACCTAAAGATTTATATTGATATCATTTACTTTTGATGTCAACTGCATCGTTGTTCGTGGTAGATACTCTATTTTAGCTAGATAATTTACGTACGATTGCAGGCAGAGAATATATTCATCGCAGCGTATACCCTAAAATTTTTTTCTTAATGCAAAGATTTGAGAAGCTGGTGCATGATATGCTGACGACCTAGAGCTATTTACGTGTGAGATCAGGCTTGAAGTGCTATCAACTTTTTATTCAAGCTAGCATTTTATAATCGCCAAACTTTCCTGGTTGTACAATCAAAATATAAAGAATTATTCCTCGTACATAAATTTGAGTAATCTTTACATCACATTTCATGAGTGCCTCATAATTGTTGTAGTATAAAATTGATGAAAGGTTGAATAAAATCTGATACTTTAATTAGAGGAAGTTTATATCATTATTATAATTTACAAAAAATGTTTATGTTCTTTCTACGAACAGACAAGTTTCTATAGCATCCCGAATGTATACACAATTTCTAAAAGCTATCACGACGGCTCATATTACGATGCAGTTATTTAAGTTCCCCCGTTTATTAATAGCTCCGCCTGCTAGAAAGCCAAATAATTTATGAACCATCAAAGAACTAGTCTTAAACTTGACCCTAATTGATAAGCTAATGGCTACTTTCGTGCAAATATATTGATCCGTGTTTAAATTACGGAAGATTTCTTTATATAATGGTGTTCAGTGTCATACATCCTAGCTTGAATTGAGAAGTAACCTTCCCTGATTGGTTTGAGAGTTCATGTCCTGCATTCCGCATTCCGGCCTGTTTTTTTGGCGGTTTTTTTTCTGATGTTCCGGGAGAAGTTTAGGTGAAAGCCTCTCAAAAAGCTGCATTCGGTCCTGCACGTCTGAGCACTTCAGCATTTAGTCGTACAAAAAAGCACAGGTTCGAGCTCCCAGTGAGCTCTGAAGTACCTCATGAAGAGCAGTTTCTCAAGTCGCATACAACTTACCAACCGATGAATTGGATCGCCCACGTTTTCCTGGTCACAACTAGTAAAAAGGTGTAAAGTTAAATTCTGTTTGATAAAATGTTCCGTGAATATTTAAGCAAACAACTATGATTGGTGTTTGATTAAACGGGCGTAGGCAATCTGAAGAACAAACCATCGTGCTCATTAAGAGCAACCGATTGATACAAATTTTTTGGTATCGAAACTCACTTTAAACTATGTAACATCTTCAGGTGCCTTCCTTTCCGCATGGTTTGCCCATCTAGTTTCCTTTCTCTGTAATCGTCCTACAGGTTTAGTTGCATCTAATTAGCTTCTAACTTGTTAAAACTATCATATATATCCACGTTTATTATATAAAGTTTGGTGAAATGTGGTTTACATATCGGAGTAATCCTGATAGTAAGAATGGAACCTTGTTATATCACTCAGGTTTGTAGATTTCATGGATAAGGCTAGGAACACTGTTAATTTTACTGAACTCTAAATTCTGCTTGAATAAATTTTTCAACATTGAATTAACATCTATTGAATACGCATGACGACTTGATTAACTTATGAGGTTACTTCTCAACACATTGTTTTTAAATTGGAACACTATACATCATTTATTACAGCTTTTTCATCGAGGTCAGTGAGATCGTTGTGTTACTAATGGAAAAGCCGCACAGCTAAAATTGTCTTGCATCACAAGCGTTTAGAAATTACTCATCCATGTTACTTCCAACCTGAATTTTGGTTTTAAAAATTTTCGGAATATTCAAATACTTAGCTTTCATGAAAACTTTTTAGCTTGATAATGACTCGGTAACTCGCTATCTATACTTGGCTTGCGAAAATTAACGGTTTTCTGGATTCCTCGTAGTTTAACAATGCTTTCGGCCTACCTTCATCATTTTTGTAGGTTGGATCTATTTAATTATTCCATTGAGTTGAAGTCATCCGGTCGTCTCTTGGCTTAGGTGAAACTTTTAGCCCAACAATCTCATGTAATTGCCATCTTATTTTAATGACACTGAACCCATTCTTTGTATCCTTTCAAAATTTTGGAAACACTTCTTTAAAGAACATCGTTGTTTGCCAATGACGTTTTTTGGCTTGAGGGGCGATGTAGTGGAATTCTATATAATAGGATGCTCTCCTTCAAGACGCGGTTCTCTCTCCTTCCTGTAAACAAAAGGAAAGGCCTATTGCTCGACCGTGGGAGTGTCGTGGAAGCGACAGCCATGTAGCGACTGACTTGGAATCCGAAACAATCAACGCATCGGATCTTGCGGAGGGAAGTAAATGGGAAGAAAAAAAACGTTGAGAGCGCTTTTCCCTTCGTATTTTTATTGTTGCTGCCACTTGCATTAGACAACTAGGAATTACTGAATGGGTATGGAACTCTAGTAGTGGTTTTTGTATTTAACGATTCCGTTTAGTTTTTTGAAATCTCTTTTTATAGATGATCAGGCCCATGGTGGATGATTTAATACGATTGATGCTTAGTTATGAATCCCTCATGATGTATTAGCACCAGTGTCATGCCTTTTGAAAGAGCTTGAGCCATTTGGATTCTCTATGCTACTCTGCCGTTTGCCTTCTATCAGCTTCAGCTACGCAACTGTTGTGGACTGAATTTCGGCGAATTTTTAGTTTGATGATAATGCGACTACTGAAGATAGCTAAACCATTCTGGTCACCCATTCGTAAAAATTAAACGGAGCAGCTCTAGTTATGGTTTCTGTACTTAACAATTCCATTTATTTTCTTGAAAGCTTTTTTTATTAATGATGAGGCCCTTAGGGGATAATTTTATCCGGTTAATCAGTCGCCAAAAATGTTTTTTCGTTTGTATTTACGGTGTAATTTTTGTACAGTTCGTGATTGGCGTTTAAACTTAACGTTTTCATTAGTTACCGCATTCTTTTTCAGAACAACAGATTAATCGATTTTACCATTTAGATCTACGCAAATGGTGTCTCCCGATGATTCTTTGATTAACGTTAGGAAAATAATGCGTCTGTTGAAACCCTCTCATTATGATGGGCTTTGTTCCTCAATTTCCGTTACTTCAGGAACGGCCAACACATGAAAATCACTAGACTGATGAACAGGATGTAATCAAGATACCCAGTGAGAAAACAGACCATGAGCCTTCTCGTGTAGAAAACCATTTTGCTTTGGTTTCTTGCAAATAATCCTGTTTCTTTTTTCTCACTTTCCATTTGTTAAATATCCCTTATGTTAAGGAGGTGTTATCAGTTTACGCAAAAGAATGCAGAAAATTCAAAATAAATGTTGTCGAATGAGTGAAATATGACGGCTTTCTCATAGCTGCAGGTCTAGACCAAAGTGACGGTGAAAATCTTCCGTGCGTCACAGAGTGTCACTCCCTCAAGCATGCTCATCAAGAGCGCGTCCGTGAGAGTGCCTCATAGAGCTGCTCCACTTACCCATCACGGCTCTTCCTTGGCCTCAGGACGAAGGATTCAAGGTCAAACCTGTTTACTGAGACAGTTAGTGGTGCTTTGCACTGATTTATAAGTTTTGTCAAGTGCATGGAATGAGTTTTCCGAGCTTCAAAACGAAACTTGACTTTTCCACTTTTTTTGTTCAGTTTATAGGTTAGATTTTACTCTACCTCTTTGGCTAAGGTTTAAATGCCTCCATAATTGTAATAGAAATAATAGTATTGACATATTTCAGGTTACAGCAGACAAGAACTTATCAAACTCAAATTCATGTTCTTTTGTGAGCCATTTTTTGATACAATTCCCTTGAATAATTTCCCTTATCACCAATAAGCTTCACTGAACTTTACTTTTCCAATAGTCATTATATATTTTAAAGACATTTTTATTCATTTTGAGTGGGTTGCGCGGGTGTCAATTTTTCTTTTCAATTTTTTTTTAATACGTTGATAGTTTACAGTACTTCTGAAATTTAGTCCAACGAAAAATTCAACCGCTGCATTGTAGACCAAGATTAGCATACCTACAACAGGGCAGAAATGAACACGTTTTTCAGTATCCGCTTCTACTCCACATATGCAATATATTTGTTTATCATGCATGCGCGCCTTTGCGGCAGAGAGAAAATTGCTTAGAACATACATCAATATTGAATTTTATGTTCACTTCGTAGGTCGAGTGATAAACTAATTCGCCACATGAGCGTGCAAAAATACACATGGATGTGTGAAATTTGTTAAGTTTTCACAGTCATTGTACGGCAACCCGGACGAAAATAGAAAGGAAGTGCGAGTTTCAAAAAAGCTAGTATAGTTCCCAAGACTCGTTTTCCCGTCTGGAAGAAAGCAGTTTCTCCTCGGCTTGAGAAAAACTAGCGGCTTAGTTGGCACTGAATAGGCAGTTTCTCTGCCTAGTATACTCGCTTCCTAAAGCTCAAGTGCCGGTTTTTATTCTCCAACGGAAGCACACGCCCGGGCGAGTTCTTTCTGACCTATCTGGTTCAACTTGGTGTCGGGCGATCTTTTTTAGTTCCTCTTGAAGCCATAATCTGTAGGCCAGTGTACCGGCACCGATGCTCTATTAAGCCTAATTTTTTCAAGCTTATTAACAGATGACTTCTAAGATTCTCTTTAGTTAACCTTACGGTAAACCATGGTTACGGGAATGTTCTTGTTGATCAACAAACCATCCTGAGTTTCAGAAGCCACCAAGATATTATTTTATCACCGCTTTTGTTTCGTTTACTTCTTTATTCGGTAACCATAATGATAAATATCGCCTTTAGGAAGTGATGCTGCAGGAAAAAATGGTTCGAAGTTTCCGGTGAGAAGGTAACCTGAAAAGAAGAGGTGAGGAGCTTTGGATCGAACACGGGAACACGCGATCTCGCGGATCACGCGCTGTGACCTACATGTCGTCTCATGAAGAGCTACGAATAACTTCGGTTCAGACTTCATGCTGACTTGAGCACAGTAGATGAAAGTTTCATTGTGAATTTATGCGGCGAGCGTCTTAGAAATCTACGGTTAACGTTCTATGACGCGAAAACTTGGAATTTTGTAAATATTATTTTTAGTACATTGAAGTACTTTGTAGGGTCCGAAGTCAACACTAAACCCGAAAAACTTGCACAGCCAGTAAGTAGCTGTGAATAAATCCTCTTAACATTAAGCTGCTTCTGCTGTGTGATAATCAATTTTACTTATATTTGAAGGAGAATACATGCCATTTTTTCGAAATCAATTCTGAAATAATCACATTGGAAATAACTACTCTTTCCGCAGGGTCTATTCTTTTCGCTGGTCTGCAGAGGAAGCTCTACTTTCTTTAATGAATTCGAGGTTGGCATTCAGGAGCAAGTTCACTTAGTCGACCACTGTGCATAATGGGCCTGAGAACGAGGGCTCCTGCTTCAAGAGAAAGCTATTAAAAATCGCCAAGGCAATTCTTTGTTATTCTTTTGAAAATATGTGCCTCAGTTGCATTCCTTGCTGATGAGAGATAGGCAGATTCAACTGTGCTGAAATTTAGTGTTTGTAAATTAAATTGATAATTGATACTATTTTCTAGTACATTCTGTTTACCTATTTTTCGTTAAATGTATCTAGATAGGCATTCGGATACAATCGTTCTTTTAAATTCTTTTTAGTCAAACTTGCACGTTGAAGAATTCACATTGATAATTATTGATGCGTTTAGAGAATGTTAGGAGGTAATTTTTCATAAAAAATATATTGATAAACTAACGACACCGAATGAAAATAATTTTGATGTTTGATTTTCTATTCTAAATGCTGATCCAGAAAAAATTAACCTCTCGTTATTCACCTAATATTCACTGGGTAATAACGTGCTGATATCACGCAAAATTTATTTTTATTTCAGATCTTAAACTATTCATTAACCTTTCCTTGTTGGTTGCAATGTGAATTTAATGTTGATTGCAGAGTGCTCAAGTGTATGCTGAAAATACTTGTATTCATCTATCCTAAATTAGCTACTTTTTTAAAAATTCACTTACATACATCGTTAGAAATTCAGACATCAAGTTGTTCAACGCATTCCAAAATGATTAGGCGTTCTTCAAAACATGTTTTCATTACAGTTTCGAAACCTCGTCATGAGCTCCCTACCGTATCATTCTGCTTTGTAAAAATACACACAGGTTCCTAAATTTGGGTTTCTGGATATTTTTAATTGTTGTGGACGCTCTTGGTAGTGTCTTTTTTGCAAAGCTACTTTTTATTTGGAATTTAAGGCCAATTAAGTGGATGAGTTCGTAAAAAGTAATCATCCACTACCCAGTTATGTTTCTGTTTTTACGGCCCGCTGAGACATCGCTTACTTTCGCGGGTAATATATGGAGAGTTAGTCAGCCCCGTCACTGCTCCCCAAGTTTGATGTTTCCAACTTCTACTTTCATTGTTTTCGATTGTTTTTTGCTATCGGCACACTCGAAAAACATTTTTCCTTTTTTGATCTCGAAAGCTTTCCAAATAGCTCTGCAGTGAAGCAGCATGTCGATCGTGAAAGTACATGAGAACTTCAAATTTTCTGGATAAAAATGCGTTCTTAGTATTCAAGAAGTGAATCAAGCTTTATATTAATCGAAAAGCTGATATTAATGTACATCCATGTTAGTTGAGGACCACAAAAGATGATCATAACGCGAAGATCGATATCGCTGCGGAGTTTCAGCTAACTGAGTAGAAAAACTCGCAACACATCAAACGAGTGTCACGAGCAGAAATCTAGTGTGAGGCTGCATTTTCCTTTTAAGTAGTCATAATAAGGGGTTAGCCTATTGACATCACGTAAAGTGTTCGAATTAAATTCGTTTATGCTTAAACCTCAACACCAAGGATGCAGTCAGAAGAATAATTGATCTCATGGACATCGAAGGAGTTTTTTCTCCACCTTTTCTAAAATATGAATAGCATTGGCTCTTTAGATTCGTATAAGTAGAAACCTGGACGCTCAGGATATGGTTAAAACAGCTTTTTCCTGACTGAATGAACATGAATGCTTTCCTAAAGATGTAAGAAAAACACTGAAGAGTTGAAAGCTGATGTTTGCAAATCAATTGATAGTAAATTTGGTCCTAAATTCATGCTTAGGTCATTTGAACACACTGACCAAAGATTCAGGAATTACTCAGAAGAATCAATTCGGAATGTACGATGTATTTATTAACATTGCATTTTGAATCAATCAACCATTTATTTCAGGAAATATTGCGCTTGAAATTGTTAAATGCTTCGTAAATTTCTTACGATAATCAAACTGTAATAATCAAGCGTAGTTTAATTCGGTTGAGTCTCACTAGTTATTCTTCGACCACAAAGAATTTTGAAATAGAGTAACCCCAATTTGAGTGAATGCAAAAACACTAGTTTTTTTCAAATGACTGGCTTCGCTAAAGTTTTTTTTAGAGTCAATTATTATTTTTCATTGCCAGAATCTTCACGCTACATTTTTCAATGCGTATAGCAGATCAGCTTCAATTTATTTCGCTTGGAAAAGAAAATATCATTTCAGCGCAACATGCATTAGGCGAAAGTCATATCACCGGAAAGTTGCGATATCTCGCCACAGCTTCCTCACACCACGAACTCTCTTTACCTCAGCCATGACCTCCGTAGATGGGTAGATGAAGTGCAACCTGTTTCCCAGCATCCTGCGCGTTTGATAGCTTCCAACAACTTATAGGCGGGTGTAAGAAAAGTCCCAGAAGATCACAGTGCCATCAAATGAAAGCGTTGAGAGCCACTTACGTTTCGCACGTTTAAAGTAGACCCGGAGATCATATCCTAAGGAAGGGAGCCAGAGGCCAATCTCTACTTCCTGAGCGTTACGGTTTTTGAAAGTTGTTCTTCTAATTGGGTGAAAAGCTTCTTGTTCTCGATGCGATTAGCAGAACATTCCCGTCTTTCACAGCCGTGCGCGTAGTCTAATTTGATGGCCTCGAATATTTTAAAAAAGTTAAGCAAAAGTAACAATCGATTGGAACTAATTTGTACTATTTAATTGTGTAAGTTTTTGTCGGCAAATACCTTGCATCAATATTATTGTTTCTCAGTGAACCTCTATATACAATATGAACTATGAATTTATTTAGGTTATTTAGAGTGTGTTGATTTAATTTGGCTTAGAATATCGTTTGGTTCTAAGAAAAGCCAGTCAATCTATTCGGTTTCCACTATATTCTGGTCTCTAGCATCAGGAAGTGTTCTTTTGAGATTTTGGGTCAGTACAAATTTTGCTTGTGTTACAGATATTTTTGAAGACCATTCGTTTAGAGACACTTCCGATTCGTTTTCGTGAAACACGATGTCTCTGTCCAGCTATTTTTTTGATCTCAGTAGCAGGAAATTAGATTAAGATACTGCAAATAATAGCTTAATCGTGCGTTAATTAATTGCATTATGTGTGACAACGCTGAATTCCAATCTCATGTCTTGTGATAAACCGTTTGTATAAGGAGCCGTAATCCAATTAAAGTTTTTTCCTAACACTTTGGGTATCGTTTGTGAAACTGCATTCTGAGCCGACTTTCTACGGAACCAGGAACTCTCGTCAGCAGCTCGGACATCGTTGTCAGTCCGCCAGCAAAAATGTGGTCGGTATTGAGGATGTTAATTTTTGTGAGCTCACGAAAAAAACACTATGAAAATAACGACTGAGAGGCGACAAAGTAGGATCGAAACTCATACGCGAGAAGAAGATTATTATGATGTTGAATTAGGTAAAAGTGGTAATGCAGTTTAGGAAAATTCTGGCGTACTTTGAAAAAATGAGTTCGTTTTCAGGTTTTGTTGAGTGTGGAATTTTCAATTTTTGAAATTTGAGGTTTTGATTGGGAAGAGAACAACTTTACTGAGGAAATTTTCTCCTTAAATACCTAAAACTAATTTCAACGTGAATTCCGCATCGCCCTTTCATCGTTTTTCACTTGCGTCTAATCAGACAAGCAGATCGATTTGATATGGAAGAATACTCTTTCTATTTTTCCTCATAACATTTTGGTTGAAGAATTTACTCAATGCCATAATTTGCGAAGTACTCTTAAAAATTCTCAACGCTTGAATTGATTTCAGTGCGCAATTGCACGGCAATTAGTGATGCATGATTAAAGCTTCCTTTAACCAACTAGTCAGTAACATTCTAACTCCATGTTCCATTGGTTGAAATGTTTTGGAATTTTAGTTCTTGTGGGAAGAGCCAAAATGAAACTGTCATCGTAAACTGAACTAACTTGAATCTTTGAGGAGTTCACCTTCTTAGCTGCTGACAAACTGCCTAATTCTCGTGGGATGAAAGTGTTTCCATTCTTCGCAGGAAATTAGTCCAGAAATTGACATGTCAGAGGTAAATTTAAAACATTTTTCAAACATTCTCTATACTCGATACGAAAATTTTATTTAATTTTAAATTCAAGCACTAAATTCAGCCTCAGAATTTTTCTGGAAATAGGGTCCGTGCTTGACTTCGACTGTCAAACTTGTCACGAGTCCAAATCAGAGGGTCATGAGACTATGACCAACCTTAGTGTATCTAATTGTTTGTGCACCAAAGATTCTTTTTGAAGTAAATAAATATTCTCCTTAGGACTTACTCAAAGAAGAATTATAAACGAATATTTATTCTTTGTTGCGACTCAATATTTCTGTGTCATAATTTATCGAATACCGATGAAGATGAGATTATTTATTTATATTTATTCTATTTTTTTAAGTCATCATCATCGACATGAGGAATTATTAACATGCTGCGCATTTTGATAATTTCCAGCAATCTTTTTTGTCTTAAATTTAACTTTTGGATCTCATGAGCTACTGTAAGACGTCCCAACGTCTTGACGCACTTTTTCCAAATTATTAACCGCCAAAAATTGCGACGTTCTACGGTTTGTTTGTACAGCCTCCGTAGGATTATTATTACTTCTTGCATGCGTCATCATTATTATAATACAGTAGATAGCAGAAACTAAAATGAAACAGAATATAAATACGCGTTGCTGGGGTGAAGCCATGTGCAACTGCTGTTTACGGGAAAGAAAACAGTTTGAACGAGGAAAGTTAAAAGAGTAAGATATATTATTCTAAGTACCTCAAGGCAACGAAATAAAATTGCGCAGTTGGAGCTGTCTCGTTCAGAAGGTCTGAGGCCTGACTGTTTAAGGGCGGTCAAACCTCCACGACTTCAGCATCGCACTAGGACTTTGAACTCTCGATGCATAAGGGAATATATATCTGTCAGGACGTAAGCCTGCTTTCACTGTGCCAGCATTGCTTTCGTTGCGCTTCGGTCATCTTTTTAGGGTGATCGATAGCGCAGTCGATAGTGTGTTGGCGCGGTAATTTCTAGTCCCGAGTTCGAATCCCACGAGCTCCTCGTACATTCATCGCACTAGTCAATACCCGTACTATTTAGTGCAGGGCTAAAGGTCGGTCGTCACAACGCAAAAATATAAAAAACATCTCTATTAAATGAAGTGTGGTATTATAAGTATACACGAGCAAGAGATACATTCAACCACCTTCTATCTTTAACTTTTGTGACCTAAAAATAAAAATTAAATAACGAAATCACGTTTTTTCATCAAATCCGCTTGTGTCTCAGTGCTCGTAATTTCGAAAGCCGTGATCAAGCACCGCTCTCAATATCCGATTATTTCAAGATATCAGTTGCGCATGATTCATCTCACATG
>JACJUY010002617.1:0-53413 GCA_014220935.1 Platorchestia sp. MABIK | reverse complement strand
CCGACTGGCATTTCTAGGCCAGTGACCGACTTAGGTCAGTCAATTGCAGGTTTAAGTCGCCAGGGTCAATGACCAGTCTCGGACCAACTGGTCTCGAAATCGCGGCCACACCCTACAATCTTGAGTAGGCTGGAGGCTTCCGGCCTTCCTTAATTTAAAGTTTGGCGCGTTTGTATTTTCGTCGCTTTAGTTTCACCTGAGTAAACCAATGGGAGATTTTCCACGTATCAAGGGGATTCAAGGCCTGTTTGAGAGAAATATGGGCACTGGCCAGTCCGGCTCTCTTGCGCCGAGTTTAGTAGGTCAGAAGCTGGAGCGCTGCTGCATCATTCGCCACGAGTCCATGTCCGGTCTTTGGGACGTCGTATTTAAGAAGCATTGTAGCTTCTGTAGCGATCGTCAATGAATGGAGAGTTTTCAAATGCGCTTTTTGCGTAATGTTTCCTGGACTGAATTCTATTTAACCTAAATTTCAAACTTCTGTCACCCTCTAAGCGCTTTTATATTTCTCACTGTTCGTCCCCTTACTTCCTGAACTAAATTTCACGAGGTTCCGCAACTTCTGCGCGCCAATCCCAGAACTGGAAAATGCGAGTCTCGTACCCAGTAAGAGCGCTCACATGCCACAACCAAAAAGCTTGAGGCGTGAGGAGCTCTAACTGTACTGGCATGCCTTGATCATGACAGCTGGCGTAGTGTTACATTGGGCAGAGCGCTCTCTAGCGCCGACGAATTTCATCGTTCGTCATCTGATAGAGTACCTACATTTAGCCAAAGCTTCCAATTTGAATAGTGAGCTTTGTGTATTAAGTTGGTGTTGGGATATCCTCGCGCAAAGCCGTTAATGCCTTGAGTTTAAGTTCGGTGAACACACTTTTATTGAGAATATAAATACACGATTTTTTTTTCTAACATGAGTGAAAATATTTCATTAATATTTATATGATCAACTTACAAAAAAAGAGGAACTAGGACAAGAATGAGAATAAATTCAACTCGTTCACAATGGGAGCAATACTCCTTGCAGTATAGTTTGCTAAACACGATAGCAGGCGTGAATATTTTGCGACTCCTTCCTCGTACGCCACTGAGACGGTCGCTGTCATTGTGTCTGTCTGCCGATCATTCACCCCAGCGGCTGAGGCTGCAATGGGTGTCATCTCTGTCATCCCGTGGGATGATCTACAGCCCGGCACGGGAATGTAACTGTTGTGTGTGCTGTACAGTAGCACCGACCTTGTAAATAATGGCTGTAATCCATTTTGACGGTGTTTCACTCCGCCGTCGTACAGCGTCTCAATCGTGTGCGGAATGAACAATCACGAGAGGTTTCCTTTTAATGGCCCTCTCGATACTTGAGAGTATGCAGTAAGTAGTTACACTGTAATACATGCAAATTGTTTTCGTGTAGTGTTAACTTAAAAATTGTACGGCTGTTAAAACAATCGCAGAAAATATTACTTTGTGTTCGAATTTTTTATATTTTTCGTTCGGAATGAGATCATTTGTTTTAGGAAAGGTTTTTTAAATTCGTTGAAGATTGGTCGCTGTACCCAAAATTTTATTCTGTCAACTACCCATAATGATGAGTCGTTTTCTAATAGAAAGGACCAGGCACGACAAAAAAGTGATAATCTCATTCCAGCAAATTCTAACGTGAGGCTTCAATTCGTAAGCACTTATGACATGCGCTTGAAATTTAAATTAATTTTTTTTAATTACGATACGTATACACTAAATAAATTATCAAGCCCAACTTATGCCTGCTTATAGATGCATTTCAATGCCATGATGAGATTTAAGTTGTTTTTCTTCCATTTTTTCAAAACAGATGCCATTAGTCACCTGGCGCTCTAAATTTGGAAGACAAATTTTGACGTTACTGCGAGGTATCAAGCCGCTTTGTCCCAGTGTAGAAAAGGGTACAATAATTAAGGCAAAACTACTGGTAATAAACAATGTTAATTCCAATTCATTAAAGTTTAATTGCAAGATGGTCATGAATGTCCTATTGACTTGTTAAAATTTATCTTGGCTTCTCAACATGATGATCATTATGATGATCACATTCGCATGTTAGTCGCTCAGAAAGTACTCGAAATATTCTCAAACATCATATCCTAATTCTCATCAGTGACACGAATGTTCATGAGAAATCAGAGCACACATTTTGAGGACATTTTCTCGGTTCACTCCGAAAGACATTTTTTCATAACCTTTCATTTAACCTCACCCTTTTTTCTACGAGTAACGGAATTTTAATCAGTTCAGAGACCTCTCAAATGGCGCAAATTGCGAAGCGATGCGCACATAGGAGTACATCTGCGCTGATAACGACTATCTGACACAGGCAGCTCGCACGCTACACTTCTGCGTCCTACGTGAAGTCATTGCCTTCTCATCCCGGGCGAAGGAGATTTTTATCTTTTGTTGATGTAATGAAGTCTGGGACAACGTTTTCAGTTGTGCTGATATTGATTGTAGATTCAAACGTATTGTGACTATAGTATTTCGTTGTGTGAATGCTACTTTCAACAATTTTTTCATTGTATTACGTTATATGAAGTTAGTTTCAAAAACTTCCGTTTTTGTATAGCGTTGTGTGAATGCTTGTATCAATAAATTTCATACGTTGTATTGCGTTATGTTTATACAGTAGTAACTCTCCTCAGGGAGATACAACTATTGTATCTATGGGAATTAGCACTCCCAGGGGGAAAATGTGTGAGGACCCGAGCTGAAAGGTAGACCTTCTTTTTGTTGAAATAAAATATTTTTTGTATGTTAAGGACCATCTTTTTCGGTTTACTGCTGTCCTGTTTTTCAGCACCTACTACTTTCTTCTTCAATTTTTATTTTGTTTCATGAACTTTTTTCCAACTCACTGTTTTTATGCCCCTTCTGCATAGGTACCGCATTCGCTAATATACATACTAAATAGTGCCTTCCTCCTTCCTCTCTTCGATGCGCTCTTTTTGTAGCGGTTAGGGAGGCCTAAACTAACCTATCATCTAATCTAATATACAGTAGTAACTAACTTCAATTATTAAATCGTCAAATTGCTTAGTTTGAATGTTATTGACTGTAATTTGGAAAGCGAAGTCAGTTATAGCCTGAAGTTATTATTTCCTTGTTAGAAATATCGGGTTGCACTCCGCAAAGTATAGTTCATGACGTACAGTTCCGTGGGACTAAGCGCCTCACATAAATTACATGAGATGCTGACTAATTCCAGGGTCTCAATTTTGCCTGTCACTCAGAATCTTTATTTTAATCAACTGAAGCATGGCATTACTCTCCCTTCCGCCGTGTGCCACAGCTTGGTTTGTAATTGTAACGCAGTGGATTGTAGTTTTTTCTGTCGTAGTTAAATGGTGATGCATTTTTCATTGTCATTTATCATCAAGGATGATGTGCATACTTCATAACTTGCTTAGATAGTTTATGAGCGTGGTTACATTGGTTGTGTGGTATAGAGACATAGAAATTCTGGGTCTCAGCCGCGCATTTCTATATATTATAGAGACGTCATTCCCTGAAAATACTGCTAGTATTAGCTTCAACACATTTTGCAACCGCATCGTTTTAATCTTTTCTCTAATTGCCGTTAAAAGCTTCTCTTTAATAATTACGGATTTTAAATGTCATTCAATCTTGTTCACCTTCTTGCATAATCAAACGTTGAGCACCAGGTGGGTTTGACTGAGACGTTTTTTAGCTATTCAAGAGTGTTCGTTCCTGAATTTGGACATGTGATTAGGATGTCGTTGCCAATTTGTCGTCCCGAAGGGTGTCAGTTGGTACTCGGAATGCGTCATCGGCAAATACAATGGAATGTAAAGAACGTTGCTCCCAGTCGCCCTCAGCGGCGTATAACTGTCGAATATTTGGGAATTAGAGCCCCAAGAAGAAGATGCGAGATCTCGAGCTGAAAATTAGTTATGCCTTCCATTTTTTGTCGTAGGATCGTTATTTGTTTTACTACGGACAATCTACGGTCCATTGTTGTCCGTTTTTTAGCACCTGTTATTTGCTTATTCAGCTTTTATCATGTTTCACAAACATATTTCAATCTCGGGTTTTCTGTGCGCAAGGTGTGGGGAGACTTATTGTACATGGACTACCCGTTCCCTGAATTTCATACTAAATGACTCATCCCTTTCTTGGGAACACTTCTGTTGTGGTTTGGATGGCCCAAAGTAACTTATCAAATAAATGCGTTAGGGTGCAGATGAACAGATTTAATGCGTGTGGTGAAGTTCCATATTCAGTTACGCGATCTTTTTCATTGGTGTTTATTATGTGCGTAGGCTGATGTACATTTCAATGAGTTGATCGTTTGCATTCTAACAAGCGGAATTAAAACCTATGTTTTGCAGACAAGTGTATGTTCAATGACGAAAGCAATAATTGGACGGGTCGTGGAGCAGAAGATTGCTTTAAATTAGGCACCTGCGCTGTCCGGAAGTCTTTTACTAGCGACAGTGATTGCTCTTGCATGCTTGCGTGCAAATTAGCTCGATCTGCTAACTCTTGGGAATGGTTCGTCTCACACTCCAGTCCCGTTGCGACTGATAGTAATAGTCCCTCCGCCCCTTGTTAATTTAGGCAACGAGCCATGCGATCTTTTTCCATAAAATCTAAAAGTCTCGTCTTAATTTAGTACACCTGTTGACACATCGTATGTTTTAGTGAGCCTATCGTAGCATATATTTAATGACGTTTGATTTATATTAATGGGCTTCTGTCAATTTTAACCACTTCATTTTACCTGTGGTGATATAAAAGTGCTATCACATGTTTGGCTGCTCTGAAAATTGATGAATGAATCGATATTGAACTTCACTGTTAACTAGCAACAGGATTTTTATTTTCCTTACCCTCATTCACATAATGTCATACATGAATAATTGTGATAATAAGTGAACTCGCTCCACATCGTACAGCATTCCGAATCAAGCATGTCTTTCTATCTCCGTGATGTTTGTTAACCATATTTTCTTATCAAATGGAGTAACATCATAAAAATATGTTGGAGTTAATACGCTTCTTTCCCTATGTTCCTTTTACTTTAAATTTATTGTCAGTAGAGTGAATAGAGTCTTCGTACAATATTATGCTATGCCTCATATATGGGGGTACTCAATTGCCCAATTTTGTGTGGTGTACTGGGGCTAGTAGTGTATCTGCAGTGATAATCAACGGCACCCACGTCATTTGATGTGAGGAATCCTACAGCTTTGTGTTGGCGTTGCCGATATTGAGACAACATCCAGAAAGCGCAGTCGTATTGATGGCTCTATGTATTTGTTTGAATCACTTGTTTTTTATCGTTAAGCCTCTGTTGAGTCTTTCACGTTTCCTGGGCTTTATGTAAATTTATTGCAAAATTAAATCCTCTTCTAATATAACGGGCATCAACAGCTCTTTTCCCTTCAACGATCCACTGATGGATTGAACCCTTTTCCAGCTAAAACCTTTAAATTTGACCCGTGTCTGACAGATTTTTCAAGGATGAGAAGGCACGAATTTTTAAATTCTGTCATTCCTAATAAAATTTGTATGACTGCAAAATTGCGCAAGCTCTTCATTCTACATGCAAAAGGCTTAATTAGATAATTTTTGCCAGTAAATGGCTTAAATGGCAACCTCGACCCACTGGCCTCGCAGCTGTGTTGAATTTTTCTCTTGTTAACTCACTACAAACTTTTTTTTTGCTTCTTTCATGATTTATTCAATGATTTTTGGCTTGTCTTGTAATAACGGAGCTGGGCAACTGCCATCTGTTCATGCCTTCTCTGTTCAACTAGAAGAGGCCGAAACTCGGTTTAATGGCGCACTATAACAGGCTTAAAAAGTTTGAAGGTAAAATAACGATTGCTCCTAATACCTTCGCCCTAAATGAGGAGCTGTTACTTGTAGGCTTCATGTGAACGGTTCAAGAATTTCAGCTACTGCGCAAGTCATGTTGAAGTAAATATTTGCATATCTTTTTCTCTAAAAGTGTGACGATTTTATTATTTCACAATCACACGTAACGGTTATCTTCAGAGAAAATAACCTTACTGTTGCAAATTAATCGGAGATCAATATTTCTTACTAATCCGTTAATAGAACTGCCGCTTGCCAGTTTATTTGAAGGAGCATCTGCCCAGAAAATTCTTTCTCCCACTTGTGAGATGCCCGTTTGCCTTTAACGGTGCACGGCTTGCAAAACAAGTTTTGATTCTTTTTTATGAGTCAGCTGCGTGATGCGAGATCGGTAGCGCAGGAAGCATCATGCAGAATATGCGCTCGACCTTCTTGGGAACGGTTTTTTAACATCTGCGGGACTCACGAGCTTTAAAACTTCGTGGAATTTGTCTCCTAACCTCGTTATTCAATCTTTGGAGCTTCTTCTTAAGCTCATGGTAGCTCATGAGGTCTGAAAATGCTTATATTTAAATTTTATTGCAATATAAACTATCCATTTTAAATGTTGTTTCAATACGAAAATTCATCCAGGCAAACAATCGTTTTTACAGGCGCATTGCTCATGAAAAATGAACGTAAGAAACAGTTCTCATAATCGTGCAATCGTAACAACGAGAAATGATTGGACACAGAAACAAACATAGAGAGCGAAATTGCCGTGATTGTAGAATCATATTGTATTTTTATAGGTTCTATATTAAATGATGTCGCGATTATGTTCAGACTTAAGTTGACCGCGGCTGGTAAAACTCAGCGCATATATATAACTCAGAGCTCTTCTCTCTTTGTGTGGACAGTTAGTCATCCCGGTGAAAGAATGCATAACGCCATTCGCCTGGAGCACTTTGCACTATTTGCCTACTGTGAGACAATGTGTTCTGCCTAATACTGGTATGCTCCAAATCTGAACGGTTCTTCCTCGTCTTATCGACTATCGTATTTATTGCTAAAACTTCCTCCTCCATAATTCACTTTGCTAGATCGTTTTCTTCATAGCGGCACTTCGACCTCTTATGGAGAGCGCCAAATGATCCATTGGGTTTGACCTGCCCTGAAGAATCGTCCGAGTTGAATCCTTTTAAAGGGACGAGACTTACGTTTATGGTGGTCGAATTATTTCACGGTTCAGGCCCTTCGCTCTGTATCTAGATTCGTGAGTGTCATGTAAGGAAGAAGTAGAATAAGGTCTGGCTCATCTCGAGTTTGCCATACAGAGCGACAGCGTTGGTCGAACCTGTCATCGCTTCTTTCTTTCCCACACGGTCAATTTTTATGACGCCTGGAGTCAATGAGAGAGATTTATATTTTAAGCGTTTCGAGACGAGTTTTGTCTGCATTAAGCGATTACGGTTCTCATACTTTTTCGTTGTGCTACAAAACAATGGAAAATAAAGCACTAAAATAAATTTTCTCGAAACCTTACAGTATTGAAATATTCATCAATGTAAGAAATTTTCAGGAATGCATGTTTCAACAAAGGCGAAGAACCGCCGTTTCTCATTCGCCTTGTAATGTTCTTAGTTAAATTTCGCGTTTTTTCTTTCACCGTTAAGAAAGAGTTTCGAATTTCATTCAATACGGTATCGACCCACCGAAAACGTGCCGGATTTTCCAACAAATTGATCTACAAAATACGGCGACTTTTGCTGAACAAGTTTCACGTTTTATAGTTTTTTGAGCGTTTCGATCTGGTATGTTTTTTTTCTGTCGCTCCCCGTAACCCACGATTATCATGCGAGTTTTTCCTATTTTCTTTTTGTCTGAGAGAAATTTCGGGAATTCTGCGCTCTTAATTTATGCTGTTGGACTTGCCTTGCTTCTCCGTTATTGCTTGGCCATAAGGTGGACATATCTTAGATCTCTTGCTGTAGGTAAACTGACTCCTTATCAGGTATTAGTGCTAATGAAGCTGTTGATGCATTTAAAAATCTTTTAGGACTTGGTAATGCAAAATTTTAAGTTTTTATTCAAAGAAATGGATTCTTTTACGTTAGGCCCATGTGCCTGAAATGTGCACTTTTCTCTTCAACTAATTGCAAGGTATGAATTGGAACTGGCATGAGAAGGTTACAGTGAATTTAGTGTCAAGTTTTCTGGATTTATTAACTAACCTCGTTGATGGCTATAGGGGTTCAGAGGCTGAAAATTGAGGCCATGAAAAACATACAGGCGATGATTCTCAATTATAAGCATAATTTTTACAGCTGTTACGAGATATTCACTCATATTCCTTCTTTAATTTGCTTGACAATTCAAAACTCAGCCGAGACCTTTGTTGTTTATCTTTTCCTTACCTTTAATTATTTTGAGTAATTTAAAGCTTAAGAGTCGTTTCGTCGAGTCTGCTTATGAAAAACTGCGCTACGCTGGCGTTTCGTAATTTCTATGGGAATCGGTTGATAAAGCAATGATGTTTGGTTACTCTAAATCTTCCATCCTTAACAATTATTACTAATTTCCGAATCAGATCGCAACGTACATGAATGCGTGCTGGTGCATGCAGTTTTTGTGCCGGACTCTGCGAATGTGTAGGAGTAAGTTAGCAAAACCAAAGTAGGAGAATACGTGTACGCACACTGAGTTAAATTTCAACCCGTTGTAATCTGGGATGTGTTTGACGCCATATTCAACGTCAGGAATCCAATTGCTTGCAGAGGACCAGGAGGTTCTTAACCCAAGGCTGATATTTACGATAAAGTTGGTATTGCTAGGCTGGGCGATCATGTTGTTCCTTGCTGCGAAGATGTAGAGAACAAACGGATGCGTCTCGTGACTGTGACTCACACCTCTACAGGTCGATGCGACACTCTTTGTTTGCTCCTACCGTCTTTGTTCGTAGTCATGCTACCAACTTCTTTGCTTGCTGAAATGATTCCCTGTGTTCATGTACCTACCTTGATGGTTTCTCGGTGCCCGAAAATTTCGATGGCCGTCTGAAGCTTGCTTGTTGGTGTTCCTTATACATAAACTAGATGCCAAACCACGTCGGTTTTATGAGCGTTGAGGATATTTGTGTGTTGGGAAAAAATGAGCTTTTCATATTTTTAAGTTTAGTTTAGAGACCAGGTGTACACCAACGAGAGAGAAAATTTATTGGCAAGAATTAACTTTTAACTAGCATGTAGCAAGAATTATCTTGGGAAATAAATCTCTGGGGTATTTTCAGAGTTTAAGAAAAAACGCTTCTGCCATTCTTAAAAAAACATTATACACCTGAGAGAAGAAATATCGAGATGAACTGTGTGAATTTATTGACATTTTAGTTTTATGAGATGATCTTTTGAAACACTCCTCTGTCGACGTAATCAATGAATACTCCTTCTGGAATTCCACGTTTGAATCACAATCTTTTTGAAATTCAATGTATGTTCATAGTATCTTACCAAAACCCCAATGAGTTAAAGAACAATTCATACTTACCTCTACGTCCTTCAACACTATATTCCTTTGTCAGCCATGACGTGACGTCAAAACCTATTTTAACCTTCAAGGCCTTCGTGTACTATCATCCTGGCTTCGTTGGTTCAAGGTTGCTGTAGTCGTAACGGAAGCTGTCACGTTAAATTATTCTTGGCGCACCACTCCCTATTAGTGTAATCACTTCCAAAGATACTACAAACGCAAATTCCATTCGATTTGTTGAAAATTCGAATGATAATTTAACGATATCCGCTCACACTTCGCAACCCTAGTTAAAAAAACATGCTCTTTGTTTGGCGATGATGCTTGTTTTCCCTGGTTAATTTGTTTGCTTTTTTAGGTGGGGGACAGCGCTTGTGTGAGACATGAGGGCTCGTAGGTGTGCTGTAGGGGTGTTCTGCCACTCCACCGCCTCTTTGTTTCTCGCAGGGCCTGCTACTGCGCGTGGTAATTATCGTTAAATACCCCCAAAATTAGTGTCAAATACTCCTAATTTATTTATCAAAATGATTTACTAGCTTTTATCAGGAATGAGATAAATACTCGTACGTATATTTTGTAATCTATTTATCAAAACGATTTACAAGCTTTTATCAGGAATGAGATAAATACTCGTACGTATATTTTGTGATCTATTTATCAAAACGATTTACAAGCTTTTTATCAGGAAAGAGATAAATACTCGTACGTATATTTTGTTATCTGTTTATCAAAGCGATTTACAAGCTTTCATCAGCGATGAGGTAAATACTCGTACATATACTTTGTTAAGCATTTTCTTTTTGGAATTTTATTTTTAGTTAGTTTAAATACATGTCTGTATTTGAGCATTTGTGTTCTATCATTTGCTTTCCGAAAAGTTTCATGGATTGTTTCAGTGCTTGAACGAAATGGTACATCAATTCTGCGTAAGAGAGACGGCAGGTCTGACGCACTTATCTATTATCACACTTTGATCGACTGCCTGCGACGTGAACCATATTTGGTCATTGAGGGAGTTTTCATATGTGCTGCTGACCGACCAGTAGTCACAAACTAATTTAAAAAATACTTAATCAAAACTTAATGAAAACACGACCCAGTTAAATGTATGGTATTTTCAATATTGCGTCCTACAATTGACTTTGAATTGAATATTAAACTTCAGTTTTACCTGCTGAAGTCAAAGTGTTAAGTACTTATCTGTGATGTATGTCCCTCGAACGCAGAAGCAGCTCGTTCAACTAACATATAATTCATCTTCATTCTTAGTAGGCAGAATGTAGATCTATTTTTCTTCTCGTTACTATTTTAACAAGATTTGTTCTGTTGTGTTTTTCACACCGTCGTGTCAAACACTGATAAACATGCGTACATTTTCTTTCGAATTTTAGATTTTTTTGTTTTTCTTGTCTATAGACTTGTGAAATTTTTTAGTATTTGCTCTAATTGCTACTTCATCCCTGTCCTTCATTTGTTTTGTAGATCAGCAAACGTAACCTTGCCGTATAAATCGCATTCCAGGCACCGAGGACTATGATTTGGTAATTTTCGTTCGCAGGTGTAGGTTTTTATTTGTATGACTTTTCCCTTGAAACCTGCAAATTTTTACGCTCTTGTCCTTAAGGCATGGGCCACTGGAGTCATTTTTGAGAGGCAATGACCGCGCGTTTGCCGCAGCTCCATGGACGGACAGATTGGCTCGTGTTCGATATCCTTTCAGAGTCATTCTCTACAGGTCGGGAAGCTGCAAGACATCAATACTCGCGGTCTGGCTGACAAAGTAAATGGTCCTTGGCAATAAAAGTCCTTCGATAATTTTGTGCCTGAATTGGTCTCGGAAGAAAATTAATGAGAGTTGTTCTTCACTGTAGACCTTTGTTATTTCACTCACTGGTCTTCCTGTATACGAATGGCGAGTTTTCGGAATCGAATCCCTGTATGAATACACTTCGGATTAGATTGAGCGAAGTAAGACTGCTCTTTTTCGAACTGATTGAGCTCTCCATTTCCTGATTACCGCGCAGGAATGCAGGCTTCTTTTCTTCCATTGTTTAAAATGTCAAACTTCTGCTTTTTATGTGAAAAGCGATTGCATAGGGCATCCGTTTTACTTTCATGCAAAAAACATCGATACTCTAGAAAGACTCGTGGCCGTGACTGGAGTCTCAATGGACTTGTAATTACGCTTTCAAAGAAAATATCGATAAAAATAGATCGGCCTTCAAAGGCTTCCGAAAGAGAACAGTTGATCGGAACGTCGTCTGCTAATTAGATATTTACATGACTCGCCCAAAATGCGCGCACTGGTGCGTGCACCTGAGAAAACACTAGATAGATATGAGGGATAATACGTCTTGTAATATACGAGTATGTGTGTGTCGGGAGTTTATGGCGAAAATGATGCATTTTACAGATATTCGATGATTAACTTTCAAAATTCTAGCATTCTACCATAGGCTTGAACTTGCAGGCTGAACTTGAACTTTGACTTGCTTGTTTCTAGCTTGCTTTCCTCGAATGTTCTACGATTTTGACAGAAATCACAAATTTTTACCTTGAAAATTATCTGGGGATCTATATTGCTTTATCACGAATCATTTTCCACTTGCAGAACTCGCTTCTATTAACAAGCGTCTATGAGGAGGAATATCAAATTCAGAACGAGATTTCAGCATGAAAATTTGGTTATACTGCCAACTCAACCTTGTGGTATTGGTTATTATATACGTAGCCAAAGGAACGTCTGTACTTTTCACCCTAGACCTGATGAAATATTTCTCATGATATTTTACATTTCTACATCGTCTATCCCAAATTCCAGAGCTCATTCAGGGTGCGACGAAATACCGTATTTCTCCACTCCTTGAAGAACAAATAGACCAGCTTTTTTGCGAGTGAGATCATTTTGCTCATGATTCAGGGCCTGGATGCCTGAACATTGTACAGGAGTTATTCATAGGGGAGTGAGACTTGTTTCTCAAAAATATTCCGGTAGATTGCAAGCTCGTGAACTGGGCCTCAAACCAAGCACGTGAAACTGCCTCTAAATAATGATGCCAAATGCTGTGCATAAAACCAATCGCATGAAAATACCTGTAGATAACGAGCTCATGTACTGGGCCTCGAACCAGTCACGGGAAATTCTCTTTAAATTTTAAGCTCATATGCTGTGCATAAAACCAATCGCATGAAAATACCTGTAAATAACGAGCGCATATGCTGTGCCTACAACCAATTACAAGGATATGACGCACCTCTATACATCAAGCCGGTCGAGGGCTACACCAGAAGGAGGTGTGCCGCTGTTGTAGCTCTAAAGGTGCGTCTTGTCACACACTCCCTCGTGCTCGGGTCTGCAGTCGCTGCTGCGTTTGTTTGCGCCGTATATCCCCTTCTGTTCATTTAATTTAATTGCTCTGGGTTCCTTTAACACCTGACTGCGTATTAGGTCATTTCTGTACCACTAGGTAAATTGCTCATTCAAGTACCGGCATTTCATCTGTTTCGCGAACTTTTTGAAAAAATAAGTGTTATCACACGAGGTAAAATATTATCCTGCAATTGTATTTTTCATGTTTCGTAGGTAAAAAGGATAGAAACATATTCCAGTAGTAGTCAATTTCCCAATTCTGCTACTTACAACATAACCAAACCAACCGTTTACAACCGCGAAAACGCAGTCAACGTGTTAAAGATTTGATCTCGCCTTTGAATGAAGATTTTTTCATATTGAGATGCTTTTACAGCTTTGAGTGAATCGTTACTCAGGTGCGCTCGCTGTAATGGAATAGCTAACACGTTGATTTCTTATTAAGTGTACGAAAACATGGGACTTGGCTTTCAAGAAAAGTTTTTCGTTTGTTTCGATTGACGTTCATCCTGTCTAATCTAAACGAATACATTTTGTAGATAAAAATAGCTGATAAATAATTAATATATCATTCCATTTGGTAAGATTTGGTAGCTGATTTACGTTTCATCTTCTTATCTTTAAAATTATTCTAACTGGTTGCCAGTATCGTATCAGTGAAATAAAGGCATCCATCCGAGTACACGCGTGACTGTTCTCGACACTTTAATGATTCTCAGTCCTACATTCATGTCATCAGCGGAGACAAGACCTTGAGTTTCTTCCTTAACGATGAGCTAAATCGGATATGAATTACAGCTCCATTGCATCCTCGTTGTCTGGTTGCAGAGCAACACCTGCCGGAAGCCCGGTAGGAAGTCATGCAGCTACTCTACTACTACTACTACTACTACTCGTATGTTTGTATGAAGCTCGTGTCTGCGCTTGTCGCCAGCACCTGTTGTACCTGTATGCCAGTACCTGTTGCACCTGCTAAATGTTGTGCCAGCTCCTTTTGCACCTGTTATGTTATGTGCACTTGTAATATGTTATGCCAGCACCTGTTTTATGTTCTGCCAGCACCTGGAATGTTATTTTAGCACCCAGGGTGTGATTCCCAGTTTAACTGTTTCGTCTGTGCCTCTGTGATTTTAGCCGCCCAAGTACAGTTTCTGCACTGGGTGGCTAAAATCATAGTTGTTTCGTTCAAGAAGTTGAGGTACTTAGGAATCTAGATTCAAGCTGTAGTTACTAATTAGGTATTTAGGTGAATAATTATTTTTTCTCCCACTTACGATTTTTCCGATCAAGTTCCGAGTATAAAGGACCAAGAATGATTTGAGTAATTCCAGCTTGATTTTTGTAATTGTTTTTTTACTGTAAGCGTTAATGAGCTATGTTAAGGGCTCTGTTAACAGATTTTTGATGTTAGCTTGTATACGAGGATGACCTCAACAAAATACACGGACAATTTTTGACGAGAGTTGGACTCAGTTAGTTCTTTATTCTCTTTATTTCCGCTTCCAGATTGTTTGATGACATCAGAAACGGGAAGCTAAACTCGCTGTTTTCATGGTGCAGAAATTTTGACTGCTTTTGAATCGGTAGGCATTCCTATTTTATGGACTACATATTTCTTCAATTCTCCCGTATTGTATATCGCAACGTTGCATCCTTAAAATTTGGTAGTTTTGGATTTATATTCTTCTCCTGGCGCCTTTTGAGAGTTTTCATCCGTTACAATATGTTGAAAGACATTTTTTTTATCACTGCAACCTCATGTTTAGCGTACTCGAAAATGTTTCGAACTACTTCATCCCTGATCCTTTTTCTTGGAAAGTAGTCTTGTAGTTTTGAGGTATAAAGAAAATGTTGCAGGCTTTCTTTTCAGCCATGTCTTTGTGGAAATCGTGGAATTTCATTCTAATCAGTTCATTTTTTGTCTAAAATTGTACAGAAAATATGTCCCCGAGAGCAATGTTTCTTCCACTCGGAAAAACATTTTTCTCATCAGCTGTTTTTGCATCGTTCTTTTCATTTGTTTTTCGTGAGACTAACTTTAAAATATGAGATGTGACCTTTAAAGTATCTAGGATACGTTTTCAGTGCGATGATTATTTAAAGAAATTCAAGAAAATTTGCGTTACCCTTATTCCAGAACGAGGTCTTAAAAGCGAGACGGGCTAAATTTATGAAAGAATTTAAGATTTACAAATGATTTTAAGTCATTGGTTCGTACAAGGGTCATCTTTGCGCGCTGTGGCCATATTTGTAGAATACTTCGCTTCAATTTTTTTGTCACTGAATCATACGTATTTAATGTTGCTTCATGCTTTAATGGGTTTCGTTGTGTACATGCATGTTAGATTTTCTTAAGTGGAAATTATGAAAGACTCGGACTATCAAACATGTAAGAAAGTTTATACAAAAAGAGGTATTCTATGCGCAGAATTTTTTTTCTAGCTTTCGAACTTAGATGATACTAGGAGAAGTGTTTCCCAGCATCACAAATAATTTTCTATCCCTTGAGATTACCAAAAGTACCGATAACACGTCAGCGTTGATTGAATTAATATAGATGAATGCTCGTTTTAGTTTATAGCTTTTTGCAGGACAAGGACGGGTCACCTCGTCATCACTCAATTTTTTATTTGGTACGACGATTAACTTGTCCAAAATTTATTTCAAAAACAGACACTCGCAAGTTCATCCGTCCATTAAAAACCTTTCACAGCCGTCAACGAATTAAAAAAAAGAGCCATAGAAACTTGGCCCAAAAATAGAACATTTCTTCCAAAAAAGTTGCATGGAGGAAGTCTCTATAACAAGAAATCTACATTAACTGCGAGATTTTCGGTGCTTAGAATCTTCACTTTTATCCCACTAAACAGCGTTGAGAAACCATCGAGATGAGGTTTTATGAGTCGTCCAGAATTTATTCTAGTTAAATATATTGTGTTATGTTTTTGTGCTCGAAAATATTCTGTACCAAAAATAGACTGTCTATTTCCAAAGGAATCCCTTTTGCTCTCAAGTACTCTTCCAGTTTTTCACTCATGTTGGTCAAGCATTTTGTTTCTATATTCATTGATAATAGCTCAAGCAGAAAGCATGGTGAATGAAGATTTAAAATTTGTACAAGTCTTAAAAAACCCACGGAATACATTATATTTAGGTTACGCGAAACGTAGAATAAATCAACTGTGCCCCAGCAACTACCTGCTAACTCTACCTGTTGTATCCGCGCTAATTCTGCATCATCATTCTTGTCATGCGAAACTCTTGCAATTTGAATTTTAACACCTCTTGTGGGGGGGACCTTCTAGGCCTAGATCCTGTAGTGCAAGCTTGAGACAGGCCTAGCTCTCCGACCGTTGCAAATTGCTTCTGGTTTGTGTGAGACTGTCTGCGACGCTGGCGGCCGCCCTCTTACAAGTGTGTAATCAACGTAGGCCTACGGCCTCCCAGCATGATGGATCATTGAGCTGCCTGGACCTAAGTCGTTATCCTAATTGATTTCATAATTTTCGTCTACTGTATCGCACGAAAGAAAGAAAGGAAGGAAAGAAAAACAGTTTATTTCCAATAAAGTTGATTCTTGAAATGTGTAATATTGGTTTTTAAAATATCTTAACGTTAAGATCCTTCGTTGATATTCATGCATGGCTAATTAAGCATGATGGTAACCTACTTGTCTTCTATTTTTCCTTTTTTTCTGGCATTCGGTACGAGTCGCTGAGGTATAATTTCTTTCCGTGCGTGATGGTCAATACATGTCTGTGGTCAAATTCCCCAAAGGGAAAGACTTGTACCTTTTTGACAGTAAAAATTACGACGCAAGGTACGTACAAAGTTTTGGATCTCGTACATCAGGTTGTGAAATTCGATTCGTTTTCCGATTACCGACTTCCTAGGTGCCATTAATACCAGCGCGCCTTTGTGGGGGCCTAATATTTCTGTCAAGATAATTTCACGCTCCTATATTGCATGTCATATAAATTTCATTCGTTCTGCTTTAGCTTCCCATTCCAAGAGCAAGGGTAAAGGTTCCGCTATTCTTCCACGAGTGTTAAATTACGCGCCATGGGACACCCATTATATTTGCAGACGACCACTTGACGTCACAGCATAGGCCTAAGCCCATCAAGGAAGGCTGGGCATCCCTCTGCCCTTTCCTGTGGGCAAACAGCTCGATTGCTACCCTGTCTTGCCTGTTACGCTTGGGCGGGAAGTTGAGTGATTGTGGGGTGGAAACAACCGCGTGTTCATTTGACACGTACGCATTTGAGCTTGGATTCGTTTCCATTTAGATTTTCCTGCCGACATCGTGTGTGTTCGGTCTGACGCTTCCATTGCTCATATCCGAAAATAAAAATGTATTTTATTTCTTTTGCTTATTGCAACATCAATGATGTTTAAATTGGATTATATTATTTTGTTTTTCTCGTATGTGAACTTGAGTGGTTGTAAAACTCAACGTAGGCATAATTGAACTATTTCGAGTGAATCGGCAGTACCAAATTAAAAAGCATTTCGTTACGTCCACCGAATGTCAAAAATATTCTCTCTGTGATAGATATTTTTTTCTGGTGTTCAATAACGCCAGTTAAATTCTCATACGTTTTAATCGATTTTTCTAGCAAGTGATGATTTAATCTAGTTTGCAAGATAATGAGTGACTTTCTTTCTTTATAAACGGACACGTACGTATCTGCGACGACACTCTTGTAGCAGCACGTACTTGCGTGCCTTTGTCGCTGGCCTCTGCCTCAGTTTTTTAACCGATTAACAGTTTGAAGAGCCGATGTGTAAAAAATTGTTTCTGAGCGCGGCACTTCCCTTGTTTTTCTGTACAGAAGCGATCGTGATGCGCGTTCGGCTACGCTCATTTTTCTTCGAGGTGACCCGAACATAGCTCATTGGCCGAAATTTTGAAATAAACGTGAACCCACGGTCTTGAGTTTATCATTTTTTCTCACATGATTTGGTTTGAAGGTTAATAATACTCGAATTGCGCAAAAAGAGTAAATTTTAGCATTTTATTACGGTCAAAATAACTTCTTTTCCTGAAATTACAAGATTTTGAACAAGTTCCTAAATGTTAACTTGCAGTTGCTTCTCCCACATTTACTTACAATTACCTATATTGCATTGAACTCATAACCTTTTGAGGTCAACGAAAACTTTCGACTTGGATAAATGCAGTTTGGGGTTCAAGAGTAATCGACATTCTCGTACAGCGTTCATCAACTGTTAAAAAATGCTTGCAAATACTCGATGGGATGAAAACTCGATGTCATCGTAGCCTTTGCCGATAATGAGGTGCTGATCGATTGATCCTCAGTCAAATCGTCCGCTCGTGCTGTCACTGGACCAAACCGTCGCTGCTGTGAAATTTCCATGATCACGTCGATGACGCGGGGCTTTGCTGGTGTCATCGATCCTCGTACTACAGCAACCATCGATCGTACGAGTTCCATTGTCCGGATCGTAAGTTTATAAAAATGCACCAAATGAGCTAATGAGTATTTTTTCCCGATATTTTAGCGTAAAATGAAAACTAAAACATCATGTGTGCTAAGTCCACTCTGCTGCATATTGAAAATAATGCCAAGGCTTTGTTACCCACCGATAATGTGATCCGCAGTATTTTATGCTATAGATGTTTTAT
Source organism: Platorchestia sp. MABIK (assembly GCA_014220935.1). NCBI lineage: Eukaryota > Metazoa > Arthropoda > Malacostraca > Amphipoda > Talitridae > Platorchestia > Platorchestia sp. MABIK. The sequence goes on along the minus strand of JACJUY010002617.1, from coordinate 35,018 downwards.
GACCGTGCCGTGCAAATGATGGTACAGGTTTTGCCAAAAAACTGCACACGGTTTTCAAATACGGAGGGAGGAGAATCATTATTTTGACATGATCAGGCCATTAATTTTGACGTCAACGGTAGCTCGCTTGAAACCAGTGACAGTTTTCTCATTATTTTCGTAAGAATTAGGTCTCATAGTAATGACGGACCTGATAAATCGGTCTGGAAACCATTCAGATTTTTTTGTCAAACCATTTACATTATTTCTGTACTTAGACGAGTGTTCTTGTCTTGTGGAGCGTGCATTGTCGAGAAAATCAAAAACTTTTCAAAAAATTAGGTGTTGGGGCATATCTAAGAAAAATCTGATACCTGAACTTTTACCTTTAGATAAATCCAGGATCTATCGTAAAAGTAATTGTTGTGATGTATCTCTCAGACGACTTAACTGCATCGGTCAAATTTCAAAAGTTAAATTTTATCGTTAAAAGTTTGTTGTGTATCCGTTTTTGTTAAGGTACAGATTTAGAAAAATGTACGTTATTCTCCAACGAATTGCACTTGACATTTTCTGATCTACAATGAACATTGCTGGTGTTTCGTTAGAATTTCTCGGAAGTCTTTTTGGCCATTAGGGAGAACCTCCTCCTTAGGTGCTCCATCCTGTCTTCTGAGAATGGGAATGCATGGGAAACGGCTCCTTGTGGACATCAATGGGAATTCTGCGCGTTAATTGAAAAGAACTTCCTTGAGTGAAATATAGCGGCCTTGCGTTCAAGACAAGTACATATATCTCGAACGTGCTGTTTCAGGGACTTGATCAGCATCGGAAATACGATGCTATCTTTTTGTCCAGCAATTCTTTTCTAAGTGCTTTTGATCCTGCCATAAAGACGCATCCGCTGAGTCGTGTTATATTTGTCACTGGTTCCAGCATTTAGCGGGAGCTTAGCGGAATTCCTTAATAGAACCTGAATAACAGGCGCGTCTGAAACGAGCCATAGTGTCTTCCGGAGTGCCGTAGGTGTTACCGTTCTTTGATCTTTGTCTTCCCCGCGTGGCTCAGAAATTGGTATTTTTGGGAGTCTCAAGATGTGCGCAAGGTAACTCAACAAACAATTGAAGACCTCAGCCACTGATTTTACGCTCCCATGTTGTCTTCACTCGGCGACCATTTAGATTTAGTTTGAGTCGGTGACTTTCCTGCGTGGAGACAGAGGCTGGGAAGATACTTTTTTGGTTTACGTAGAAGTTTCCATTCACTTCTCGATTCAAATTGACTAAGCAGACAATAGGTTCATTCTCAGTTAGGGTTTCAAAGAGAAAGCAGACTCTAGTTTCTTGTGTATTATTGATTAATTGCGGGTGATTTGTCAGATACAGGGTTGATGACGCATGTATGAGCTAGTTTCGATGTCGGTTAAAATCTTTCTAAGTCTCTTAATTCTGAATTATCAGTTATTTAATGCTCGAACTGTTTTTCCATTGTTTCATACCCGAACCAAGCGAACCTGGTGCAATAGTTAGCGATTTTCCGCAATTTTCTAAAACCTTCGATAAAGTAATAAACGTCTGCTGTGGTTAATTTATTTCTTCGTCACGTATTCAGTCACGCCAATCCAATATTGAAATTTTGATTGAGAACACGAGGATGATACCCAATACTCTCACTAAATCTAAATACATCAATTTATTTCACTTATGCTGCATGCAAAAACGTTTTTGCAGCATGTGCCTTCACTGGGATTGGGGTTTGAAATTTTGGATAGGAAGTAAGTACCCTGGGCAGGTCCATCCCTTTGTGTGAAGAATACGTTTTTTTCTTGACGTGTAGACGCAGTTATTTAATAACCCAAAGAATATTTGCTACTGAAGTAAAGAATTAATGTTTCCAAGCATTTGGTAAACCGTGCGCGTTTTCGTAGTTTGCCACCAATACAATGGAAAAGTTGCGAGGTTTTTTTGTGGTTTGGATGTTGCTAAACAAGTTGAATTCATAAAAACCAACTTGAAGAATTTGTAGGCCAAGAAATACAAATTCACGGTGTTTGACCCTCGTGCTTGTGCAGTTCAATGCTTGTGAGACTAGTGTGTGTGGAAATCAGTGTGAAACATTATAGTTTGGAGATTGATTTCAATCACTGATTTGTGGAGATTGATTATCAAACACCGGTTTGTGGAGATTAGTAATAAACGTTGATATGTTGAGATTTTTGGTGTAAAATATTGGTATGTGGAGATCGGTATCGAATATTCGTTGAAATTTACCTTTTTTCAAGCGATTTTTCAATTGTTTGAATGGCCTTTGGTTATTTTCTGATCATGTTTCGGTGTGTAGGATGCGGAGTAACAATTTATTTCGTTAAAAGTGACTAAACGGGAAGTGAATTTAGTATAGTTTGAGTTCAAATTTAATACAGTTCATGTTGATTTGAACAGAGGATTTCGTTAGTGTTAGAAATTCTTCGGATAAATTGAGTTCTAAAATTTTTGAAGAAACAACTGTTTCTCTTGTCTGATGTTGATGAAGAATAATTATTTCGTACCAATAGAGAATATGTGGGTTTTGATTTTCATGAAGCAGAAATGGAAAATATCATTTAGCCTAAAAATTAATTTCGTCTTTCTGATTTAAAAAAGAATTCTTTTTATGAAGATTTGGCTTGAAAATAACCTGTAATCGCCATGCATTTTTCACTTTTTTTTGTCCTCGTGATGTTCACTTGCATGGACGATGAAACCCTTCAATAAACCTGGTTCTTGGAAACCTTCTACAAATTACTCTGCAATTTTCTTTTTCTTTATCTTTCTTCATCTTTTGTTAGACATTTGCAGCAAAATTATTATGATGCGTTGACAAACACGTTAATTTGTTTTTCAGCGCACCAGTTATAGTTTATAGCTTATAAAAGACGAAATGGAACCTATCAGCAACCGGTGGAACGTTGTCACCTGCCCTTTTCTGCGCTGTCGCTCCACTGCGGGAGAAAGCCCGGCGTGTCACAGTTTCCAGTAGGCGCTGGTAATTATTGGCTATTGGCACAGCTGTGGTTTGCTAAGTGCCAGATGATATCGAGGACATTTCTGATAAATGGCGCACAGCTGACTGCTCCTGCATGGTCATTGCCCTGCCCCTGGCATAGCCTCGTCCAACCTGTGTTGCTATATTGGCCTTTCTCTGGCTGAAACTTTCAAGTTTTGTTCAAACTGTAAAATTTGGTTTAAACTTCAAAATTTTAATCATTTAAGGTTTTGAAAATTATTTTTTATTAATTGATCATTTTTTTTCACCGAACATTTTTGTCTCTTCTCTCAGAAAGTTGGCCCTTTTCACTTATGCGTTCGGGCCTTTCTTCTAAAATCTTTCCTTCGTCCTTGAAAACTCGGTCTTTTTCCGAATAAACTGTGATCGAAATGAAAATTTGACGAGAATATAGACATCTGGTTAACCTACGCGGAGTCGCTAATGCATTCGTCGAATTGAAGTAGTCATTATAGTATTTGACTAATTTTTTTAATGTAAAGATCGAGTGGCGTACCATTAGTCCTGTGGTTGTCAATATAAACTGATGACTCTGGAATCAACCATCGAAGATTGTTTCAGGTTAATGGGACACTTATTTGTCAAAAAAATATAAGGCAAGGTTCTCGAATTTCTTTGCAGAATGAACATTGCAGAAATTATTTTCGTAATTGAGTCCAGCTAAGCAACTTCAGAACTACGCACCTCTGTAGATGACCAGTAATTGGTGTTAATTATTTGCTCATCGACGTTTGTAGCACACTGTTTATGTCCGTGTAATAACTTGTTTTTCATGAATGTGTGAAACCAGTACTCGGGTTTCATTGCCTATGGGCTTGTTGATTAGAGTCGAAACCGTTATGTTAGCTTCGAAGACTCAACCGACTTTAGTGGATCATCAAATGAGACAAAAATGTGGCTCCGAAGATCCCGAGTGGGCAGGATGGGTGCTGCAATATATAAGAAAGAGAAAATTCGATTTGAAAATCACCTTCAAAAAGTTATCTCTTACCATCATAGCTGACTGGATGACGAATGAATTGGTGTAGGAATCTCTACTGACATCGGGAGATATTCTGACTTGATTTTAAGAAAAAAAAAAAATCAATATTTTTCGAAAAGTGGATAAATCCAACACATTGATTTTTAAAAATTCTTTAACAAAAAGGCCGTTAAATTTTAATTTCTATAAAAATAATGGTAGATATTCTAATATAACAGTGGTTGAATCAACGGAGAGCTAATCAATAAAAAATTGCTATTTACTAAAGACGTTAATTGGTATAGGAACACTTTCAGGAAAGAAGAAAGAAAAAAAGTCAATCTTTTGTAGGGTTGGGAATCGCGTAGAAAAAAACTTTAATGTGAATTGCACAACGGTGTTATATTGAATGTAATACGTTATTAATAATTTTACGCTTTCTTCGTAGTGTTTGTTTTGATGTGTGCTACTTTTTATATTGTATTGACTCGACTGACTTAGTTGCTGCTTAATGATGCTGTTCAATGATACAGCTGGTATGAAAATTTAAATTGTCGAAGATTTATGGTTATCACTGGAAGATTTCGTACCGAAAGGCAATTGTATTTATTTTCAAGCATTGCAAGTAAGTCTAGTTAATAATTTATATTCTATTCCACTTCAGCGCGTTCATGTGGCTGGTATTTTATCTAAACTACATGTGTGCATGTGATTTATGAACGTATCGCTCAAAAGGACATTCCCGTGCTCATACGAAGAAAGTTCTTAACTCTGCGTGGGAATATTAGACCCACGTGGAGATGATAGAGTTTAATGAAGGGATGATCTGCGCTGGATTTCCGCATAAGGGTAGCAGTTTCTTCACGATGTTGAGAGTTTCAAGACGTTCATTCGAATATAAATTAGCATCACCACGAACCTTTTACCGATTAGATATGAGGGGAACGGTGCAGCATGCGCCGATGTGTCGCGGTGAGCCCGCTTTCTCTGAACCTGAGATCTGCTCTCGTTATGGCATCACGAGTTCCAGCCTCTCTTCCTGGTTGGGACTCCCATATGTGGCTCGCTGTGTCACGACTCTCTACTTCAATACCTCTGCCGTCTATTTATGTACACGCCTGGGCTTCGTGCGGGATCTGTGCGGCGCGTCACTGCAGCTTACGGTTTTCCGACTCGGTGCCGCATAAGGCTCTGATTCTGTGCCGCGTAAGAGCCAGACGCCGATTTCCTTTTCGAGTGCGGATGGGTTTCCTCGCTGTGTGCCTTTGTAACTATCGCTCGGAGATCTTTTCGTGTTCTGATCATACAATACTTGTCACGTATCGTATGGATTTGCTGTAGACACGGAACTTATTGCCGTTTGTCCCATATCTTATGAATATGCTATAGACACGGGATTTATTACCGTAATGATATTGCTTAAATTACGGATGAGCGTGAGTGACGGAATTTATAACTATAATCGGAGTCGGTATTTGGTAGAATGACAGCGTACTTGAATGTCATTGTTTCCCAACACATGCGTAATTGAATGTTCTAAGATAAATGTACTTTTATTTTAAAATTTAAAAGTTCACAAAACATTGCAGCAGGAACAAGCCACGTGGCTCATTCTCGAGTAGCTACACCAGTCCCTTACATTAGTACTTAACATCAGTCCCGTACATCAGTACTTAACATCAGTCCCGTACATCAGTACTTAACATCAGTCCCTTACATCAGTACTTAACATCAGTCCCTTACATCAGTACTTAACATCAGTCCCTTACATTAGTACTTAACATCAGTCCCTTACATTAGTACTTAACATCAGTCCCTTACATCAGTACTTAACATCAGTCCCTTACATTAGTACTTAACATCAGTCCCTTACATTAGTACTTAACATCAGTCCCTTACATTAGTACTCAACATCAGTCCCTTACATTAGTACTCAACATCAGTCCCTTACATCAGAAGCTGCGCGAGTACCCACCTTATATCAGTCCTTCTCTTACATCAGTTTTAACAGAAGAAAACGGACGTTTCTCAACATGGTCCCACGATGTACGTTTCTATGATGCTGATGCTCACAGTTTTCTTTGAGAAATGCAGAATTCTAGAACATTTCGTTACTGCTTGTTCATAGATCTCAATTGCTTCATTACACTAACTATCACACATCTCGCGTTGCGGGACGAATTGGGGGTAACATTTCAATTTTTACATAGTCTAATCAGCCAGCAATCTACTGTTCCAGAAAGCAACTTCATAACAATAATGCTTTATCTAGAGGTCATTCAGTTAAATTACCGTGTTGTACACCATTCTGAATTTTCTGGCTAGAATAATTAGTCGTTTCGTATAGATCCATCAGTTTTAGTGAGAAAGTTGCTAATCATAAGTCCACCTCAAATGATATTTCTTGATTCGCTTACTTCCTGCGTCCTTCATGAATAATGTTTATGAAGTAGACATAATGACTTTTCGCTGTCACAGAGACGCAAAATCATAGTTTCTGAAGTTGAAGTTTTTAGAAAAAGAAGTGACACCTTCGAGTATTTTTCGCTAGACCTATAGGGTGGAACCCTGTCAGGGCATGTGGAACTTTTTCGAAATAACAACATTCAAATGTTGAGTGTGTTAAGCAGTGAATGAAGGTATAAAGCTTTTTCTAATGTTGTGGAACCCTGAAAAATTACCATCAGACTCGGTCGATCTCGAAGGTTCAAGATTTCTCCTATCAATCTTTGCCAGGAGTAATTACAGTGACGCTGGACGCAAATCAGTTAAACCGTCGTTAGGGTATACGACGTATCCAAACATATACGGTCACATATGACGTCTCAAGTTACGAAATGCAACAGGCTAGTTCTGAATAATTTCATTTGCTTTTTTCGCTCTCGTCTTCCGTTTAGTTTGAACTGTGTTTTTCTAATTTGCTGCATTCAGATTCTGTGTGAGAATCCGGCTGAATACCGAAAAAGGTTTTTCATCATTTTGCTTCCTCCATTTTTGATTTGAATCAACTTCAATCGTGACTCATATTCCAAAACAGTTCTCTGTTCAAATACATTGTCTTGACATTTTTAGGGTAAATTGATCTGCTGTAGTCGATGCAAACAACTAAACACAAGGGATGAACCGCTTACCCTTGTGCGTCTAAAAAACGATGGTCGACTGTAAATGCACTTCGTGTGCTTCCATAATTTTTTTAAGAGCTCCATTCATGATTTTTGATATCAGCAACTGAGAGCGGATTGTGTCCTAACGTCGACAATGGGCTTGGAGTTTGGAGTCATTCTTCTTTCGTTTATTGGCATGCGATCGCTCTAATGCTTTTCCCGTCAAGGAATACAACTATTGTATATCTGGGAAACTATGTGAGAGAAACTATTACTGTATTATGGGGAATTAGCGCTCTTAAGGGTCAGAAATGATCCCGAGCTGATGCTAAAGTACACCTATCTTTTGTTGAAATTCAAAATACTTTTCGTTTGTTGCAGATCATGTTTTTTCTGCAGTCTATTTTTCCAGTTTCCATTACTTTCTTGAACTTTTATTTTGTTTCTTAAACTTTTTCAAATTTTACCGATTCTCCGATCACGATGTGGGGACATATTTTGTGCACGGACTCTTCGTTCCTTTAGTTCCATACTTAATTGTGCCCTCTCTCCGTCCTCTCTGGGAAACACCTATCTTGTGGTTTCGAGAGGGTAAACGTAACTTTTAACTTAAATTTAATTTCTTTTTAAGCTTTTTTATACATCATTTTGAATATTACCGGTGGCTGCTCAGCTGTAGTTTGAGCTGAGAAAAAATTTCAGTGGATATCGTTTCTCTTGAACGCCTATTATTCTGTTGAGCTTGACTATAAAGTGCATTCTACAGCTCCTAATGTTGTAACTCATTGGAAAAATTTTTATTCATGAACTATGAGTCTAAACTTTGACAATTGCGAACTTAGTATCGAATCAAAAATGCAATTTTGTAGGATGGACATGCTTTTTTTATTTTTTGTCTCGAAAATTTTCTCTCCAATGGAGGCTCATAAAATTAAAAGCTCAGTTTATGAATGCTCGAAGATTTTAGTCCGTACTTTCCAGAATCCGGCTTGGCGTCACCAGTTTTATGAGGGATTTCCATTTTTCATCTCTATTTTATCGGATCCCTACGAAGGTGATCGAAGTAATGACTGTCGATTTAGTCCAGTTTGCGTTGGATTTATTTGTTCAGTTCCGTGCTATTGCAGCCGGTGGGCGGCAGGCAAGCGAGCCGTGTTAGCACACACGCCTCGTGTGCTTCATTCCTAACATTGACTCTAGCCTGCAGATTTTGCTCCGAGCTTCAGTAGCAGCGGGAGAGCTGCTGCCTGCATGCGTGCCTTTGGGGGAATTGCTGGATTTCCATTGTTCGCTCCGAGATGTGACTTGCGGATCTGGGAACTAGTCTTGGAACGCACTGAGTTCTTTCTTATTATGCTACATTGGTTGATTTATGTTTATTTAAGAATAAATCCCTGCTGTTGGATGTTTGCTCGTGTCTGAGTGTTTTGCTTTCAGGCATCAGAAGCGAAATCTTTCTTGATGAGTGAAATCACTCCGGTACAGATTTATTTCTGGGGAAATCGGTATTATATGAGAATACAAGAAACGGTTGAATTTATTGGTTAATTTTAACATCAGGCCACGTTTATGTCCTGGAAAATAGGAAAATTGAAACCGTAAGATTCATCCTTTCTGAAACTTCTTTACTCATTACGCTGGTGACCCCGGTAGAAACGTTTCCGTAAAATTATTATTATTATTATTCACTCAATGATTCCTTGCTCCATCGATTTTGAAATTACTCGTAATATGTTTTTCTGGAAAGTAATTTTTTACTCGTGCTGTACCTTTTCATGCTGTCTTCTAGATCAACAATAAAAAAATAGAAACGGTACCCGAGGCAACAAAACCACCGCTGGTTGTAGCGCATAGCAGAATCTAGGTTCCATAAGTTACTATGTATTATATTTTTGTAGCAGCATCCACAGTGTTTTTCTGAGAAGTCTGCTCATTCGCAAAAAATCATCCGTACTTCACGGCTTGACTGTGTTGATAATTATTGTATTTTTCCTTGTTTAGCGATGTCTAAAAGCTATATTTTTTAATACATTGAAGGGAAAAGTAAGTTTTTTCTCATAGTTTGGTTCTGGAATATACAAAAAAGATAAATCGTTTTTATTGAGAAGCTTCGGGTCAATTCTTTGAGGTCGAACATCGTTTGATTTTTTGACGAGGAAACAGTAATCACGCAAACGCATGTAAACCTCATCGTTTTTATAATGAAACTGTTTTATCAGTTCATCATGGAAGCAACCAACTTAATGGTTCAAAGATGAACTAACTTTAGTTCAATGATGAATTATGTCTCTGATAAGAGCAAAACGAAGTAATGATCAACACAATGATTGTTAAAAAATACCTCTGATTAGAGTAGAACATGTTAGACCAACACAATAATTACAAAACGATACCTCTGATACAGGGGAGTAGAACCTAGTACTTTTCTCTTTTATGAATGCCTCACTCACTAGCCTCGTCATTCCAGGTGTGATTGAATTTTGCTGCATGATGAAGGGGGTGTGTCAATACAGGCTGCATGACGCCATGGAATATTTATTAGTGTTGACCCATGACTCTTATAAGGGGCCTCTCCTCCGACAGCGCATGACTCCTCATCGAGTGCCTTGCTTAAACCGTCACGAAAATCCATTTTATGGACTCGCTAATGCTAACGGTTACTGCGGAACTTCATTAAGTGTTCTGCCACGGCGTCAGAGGTCAACCATGAGTACCTGATTTTGGAAGAGAACTGCAATTGAGAATGACCTTCTCCTGTTGGATGCGTAGAACGTGATGAACTTCTAACTTTCCTGTGAAAAATTATAATGAACAGTTTCGAGGGCTTATAGCGTATCATTTTACTGAGAGTCTGACACTAGAAGTGTCTTCTTTAACGAAAGATTTATACACCGGCCCCAGTGAGAAAATCCTCGTTTCATTAGTTTTTCGACTGTTCCTAAGGATCCTAAATCCGGATACTTCTAATTTGTCTTCAACCAGCTTCAGATAAAAATATGTGTACTGACCAACTGGAATGCGTGTCTATCGTGCCTCGATCGACCGTTTAGACTTGACCCGTCAATTTCCATCATCATCGAGGCCTTTTAACGAAGTGTTCTTTGTACACGATCTATTGAATCGTGGGCTTCCAGATGATCAGCCGCCGTGTTCCTGCGAAACATGGGCAAGTTTCTTATTTCTCCAGCGGCACTGCATGCGTAGCGCTCATGAATCAAAAGGGCACGGCGCCAAAAGAACAAAAGGGTCTATCGTTCAAGGATCTACAATAATAGCAACAGTCGAGACGCTTTATTGGGAAAGCGTGATATTAGGTGCTAACATGCAAGGTATTTAGAAGAGAACTTGAATACTAGAAATGGTAGTCAATCCTGTTCCTAATCAAGTCACGAAATATAAATATCAATCGTTTGCATTCGTAATTCTTTATCCTTTGCAGTAGCATTTTGAATTTCAATTTTTCGAAGTGCTGCCCGTAAATTGAACAATAAAGCACATCACTGGATTTTTTTATTCCTGCGTTACCGTTTCTCGCAGCGGCTTCTCTTGTGTGAATGGATGCTATTTTTTGTAGCTAATGAGCTTAGCGAGAGCAGCCGAGAGGATTATCGATAGCGTGCGCCTCGCTGCACGGGTCGGCTGCTCCGCCGCTCCACATTCGCCTTCACCGCAGCCTTCGCGTGCCTAACGAGTTTCATGATGTATTTTATAATATCAAGAGATAAGAAAAATGTTCTATAATACATTTTATCATACCAAGAGATGTTTCTTAATACATTATATAATACCTAGAGATGCTTTATAATACCTTTAATATCAAGAAAGGTGTTTAATGGTATATTTTCTGACATCAAGATAGGTGTTTTATAATACATTTTAACACCTCAACTGCGGTAGGTTAAACTGAAGTTAAATATTAAACTCAAATTAGAGTGAATATTAGAGATCAATTTCGAAAATAATGAACTTTAAATAGATAATGAACTTTAAATAGTTTTCATTAAAAATTTATCAAAATTGGGTTAGTGACTGATGGTCGGTCAGCGGCATTATGAAAATCCACTCAGTGACCACCGGTGGGTCACGTCGCACTTAAAGCGTTAAAATATCTAAAAGGTGGTTTATAATACATTTTAAAATATCAGAAAGTGTTTTATTAAACATTTTTTAATATCAAGAGAGGTGTTTTATAATTTCTTCCAGGTTATGTAGGAAATATTCCCAAACCAATGTGAAATAACGAAATACATGTTTTTGCTACGGATTGGTGTTGTTTTTTCTGTTTTTCTTAGAGTTATCAGCAATATTAAACTTGAATAACTTAATGCAGGGGAATACGTTTTCTGTTTTTTCTCTCGCTCTATTGCTCAGCAACTGATATGGCTATTATTAGACTCATGTATGCTTACCATCGATGGACCGTTATGGTAAGATATTCAAAATACCCAAGTTAATAATTTTAGCGTCTTTTGGAAATAATCGAATACTTTTTTCTTCTGGTAACGAGCCTTTCCAGCGTTGGAAACACCGTACAACTTGACAAATCTTGAAATGTAGTACCTCAACTTGATAAATTTGGTACTGTTCGCCTAGTTTTACTCCAACTTGAGACTGACCTCTAGTTAGTTTTTATGTACATCCACTTCACTTCAAATCGTGGGTTAACTGAATTTTTTTTGGGGTGAAATTGCTCTTGAATATCAATTCATGTCACGTTCTTTGCCCTATTGATCAGGCACTTCTCGCTGTAATCATGGTAATCCTTGGGTATCTCATTAATATTAATATTTCAAATGAGCTTGTAGAACACGTTCGTGGTTTTCACACTCGGGGTCGTGCTCGCTGCAGCATTTGCCCTTCGCGCACCAAGCGGGACAGAGACCTCATATGGGCAACTCCCCGGGGTCAAGAACCGTTAACTCCACTGTCCCCAAAACAAACTTGCTGTGCGAGGATCTCTTCTCTCGTTAGTCTTTGACCTCACGCCCTAACTATTGCGCTCATCTGCTCAGGCTTCGTTCTACGAGCACGTTTCTGAAAATATCGAGGAGTTCAGCATTCCCCAACTATTTCATAGGTGCCTTAGTTTTTGGTTTTCAAACGTTCACGTTGTACTGTATTTTATAACGGTGCCTTGTATTTTGTGTGTTTTAGTGTTATAACCTTGCTGTCAACAAAACTTGCTTATTATCTGCGATTGTGGAAAAATTTGAACGCATCCGATGATTCTCTGGCGGGTTTGTGTGATTTTACTTACTGCTATTTCCAGAGAAAGTGTCTCTTCCAGATTTCTAGAATGTATAGCTCAAATTCAATATCCAGATAAAATGCCTGTAAATTGAAGTTAGGCAGTTGGAGTTCGTGATTTTTAAACACGATTGTACTGATGCACATTTCTATTTCTGGTGAACGTTCCATGTTTTAACAGAGAGGGAGAGTAAGAAAGTGAAAAGTAGAACCCTTTACTGTATATTAATTGAGTTTGTGTTCAATTCTTTGCTCATTAAATGCAGAGCTGAAAATTTCATTGTAAACAGAAGAAAATTAAAGCAGAGCGATCAATTAAGTATTGTTTAATAGGTTGTGTACCTATAACCTCACTCCACTAGGCAGCCATTTCTTCTTCCAAAAAAGGAAACCCATGATGGCTAGGCTCTGCCTTCAACGAACACGAACGATAGCTAATATATCTTGTAAACTTGAAAGCTCCGTGTCGGATTTGTGGGATTCCTGAGCAACACCCAAGGAAACAATGCAGATTGCGTCGGTTGTCTTAGATGTTTCTCGTGGAATTCTCACTCTTCAACAATAACTCCTTTGGCTACTATGCCAACACACCTAATGAGATCGCGATTAGGCACTGCTATGTTTTGGCGGCTGAATTATCGTTCGTATTTCGCTTGCAAGTGTATGAAAGCGTTTGTTTTCTCGTCGGAAACATTTTACAAGACTGTCGGCAAGTTGCTCTCTGTGTATGCCTTCCAGTTGACTTTTCCCTACAAGATTCCAACGTGTTCGTTCGAAGTGAAGTTAGGATAAACTGTGCTTCTCTGCAGTACGATGAGGCTGTTCCTTCGATTGAGGTTCCAAGACGAAAGAAAGAACAGGTTCATGAATTTGCTTTATAACGAGAAGAGTTGACTGAAGTACAAATTTTTTTTTCGTAACTAGGACAAACATTCCCAAGTTTTGTTTTACATTCAGAACCGTCATTTGAAGTGTCCTTTTTCGTCCTCCTTACAATAAAGTTTTAGCTGCTGAAAACAGCGTAGGAGAGAAATTCTGTGCATGCGTGGGTTTGTTCATCGTGCCATGCTGCGCAGGCTTTGCGGTTGAGTTGAAGGGGAAAATTCATGGAAACCAACGATGCAAGAAATCTCGACTGTTCCCACGAGAAGATATCGCTGATCGGAGATACATCGATCAGAACCTGCTTGCAGTTGATTTGAGTGAGATGCTCTATTGTTAAATTTACGGCATTGCGGCCACAATTCATAGAATTGTCGTTTACATTGTTTTGAACTACCAAGTCGGTGTCGGTTGCTATTTCATTGGCTTAGAATCGTGAAAACCATCTCACGATGGTTTTCTATAATATTTGATAAGAGTTATGATATTTGCTAGAAGCAAGGTTGACTGTGTCCCTTTTTGCGTGGCACCTGATGGTATGAAGAACTATTTCTCAGAATTAAATTGCCAGAGTAATTTTATTTTCAATGACAACAGGATGAAACTACTAGCTGAAATGCATCAATATTAATTTCATTCGAAGCATTCTCGAAGCTATTGAACATACGTATTTCATAGCGTCGTTATTTTAGGGTTGAAGAAGGCTTGAAAGCATTGCATAAAGATGAGAGCCAGCCATTCTCACTGCAGAACGCTCGCGTGCGTAGCGGAGATTTGCGTGGTAACGGTGATGCTAAACTCGATGTCTGTTATTTGCTGAGCCAAACGCTCGTAATGCTTGAGAGTGTTGACTCCGGCGGCGTTTTCCAGCGCCTGCGACTCTGGACAATTTTAAAATATCGTCGTGCCTTTCTTCCTCCTCAGGGCAAGTCAAATACAATGGTTTTTAGTACTTCGGCAAAACAGAAGTTAAATGGGCAAGTAAATTGAATTCTGTTGAATTCTGTGGTCGAGTGTTCGAGCATGTGTAGTCAATTTTTGCATTAGCGTTAGAGTTCTCTGTACCTGTAGGAAACTACGTCTATTTGGTTGCTATGTTTTCATTAATCAGCGCCAGGCAATGAAAGCTCCTGCTATAAAACTCAGTTCTTCGCTTTAGCAGTAAACTTCGCCTTGGATTTTTGAGGGGCTCATGAACTAAAGGTCAGTTGGCCTGCTTGTCTTCCCGTGAACCGCGTATCTTGTCAGGTAATCGCAAGCTGTCACGGGTTAATGTTATCGTAAACTTGACGAATCAGATCGCCTAAACTCTTCCATTTGCAGGGAATATTCAGTTCAACGAGCGTGAAATGGACCGTCGTCGGTGATGGAGGGTACAAATGCGTGCATGCCAACGGCTGAGATTCTTGCGAAGTCGGGGCCTTTGAGAGCACATTTGTGGAGAGGTCGGCTAACACAGTAGAAAATGGTACCTAATATTCAAGTAGAACTTATGAATCGGTAATACCTTGCTCTGTTTTGAGACTTCGTTTGTAAAAAGACGTTACGTTGATCTCATTTTTGGGTAATTTTTAAGCGTAACAGTTACTAACGTTTTAAGAAAAAGCGTTTATGCGTATGAGTATGTTAGTGTGGGTCCGGTGAATATTGAATAAATTATTGGAGTCGCTACTGATAAACAATAATCAATGCCAACAACTGTGGAGGTTTTTAATACATTTCAAGTGTCAGTTTCGTTTAAGCTGACTAAGGCGCATTTGCGTGAGATGTCATTATTGCGATGAGAAGCAACAATGTGGTGAAAATTCTCAAACTACCGAGAAAGCTTCGAATCTGAGATTAGGGCAGAACATTGATCCCGCATTACCAGGACCGCTTTCTAAGCGGGCCTTTCCTGCGTCTAATTTTGCCGTCAGAATGTCATTCACGCTAAGAAAAACAACAGAGCTTCGCACAGCAGCAGGCGGTGCAGTTATGCAGTGATTCACCCAAGAGCTGTGCCGAGAGCTGAACCCTGACCCGAGCCACGACGCAGCTGTTGACCTCTTTTTACGGCAAGAGATGCTCTCCAGTCTCAACTTGAGCTAGGCTATATCGAGGAAGATTATCACCTCTGTGTCTTTGAACGTCGTTGTACGTTAATATCGGTAAACAAACGAATGCCTTCGTCTTATCGCTCGTTTGAAACGGATGTGCCGCACTCGGGTCTCCATGCAGAACGTCGGCTGTGGTCCTTAAATGTTTATCCACTGTGCAATAAGTTGGGAATATTTAGTGTCTTATTCCTTCGGGCGGATATCTCCGTCTTTATGGCGTCTTCTAATTGAGGCGTGTGCAATATACGAAGTACGTGACTCGAAGATAGTTGTTCGTCGTGCGAATCAAGTAACTTCCACAATAGATTGAAATTTATTTATCCCGAACGTTATGAAAATGGGATCTTTCAAACACCAATTGTCATCTCTCGAATGTGGTACTGATTATGTTCAGGCATGGCCCGAGGTAGTTCGATTATTCACTAAACTCTCAACAACAATATCTTTTTCAAATTGCTGCTCTTGCGACAATGCATGCTGTGACTTTCATCATGGATTTGTGAATATCAGAACTATTTTGTCTGGCTTATAAATTTTAATCTTCTTAATTCTATACATTTAGGTTTGTGTTCGTTTGGCCTAATATTTGTTATATTTACACTAACCCAAAGATTGTTCGCGAATGTATAATGCTTGCTTTTATCGTGAACGTAATATTGTTAAATGACATGTAATTTCCCATTTCCTCTACTGAGAAATCTGTTCGATCAATCAAAGGTGTGTTTATGGCGAGTGATCAGGGTTCAATAAAGTTGTATACATTAGAATAAGGTTGCCATAGGAAGCCCTTGAGGTCATTGAACACATACAAACCCACGAGTACGTAGTTCTGTTTCGACGCGTCCATTGCTGTAGAGTTAAGGAATGACGCTACTGATGATTGCATGGTGTGAATGAGCGGTAAAATGTCATAAATTGTTTGATTTGAGTTTTTTAGGCGCGATGGTTTTTCATTTCCTTTATGATATAAAGTTGATACTACGTACTCCATGAATTAGCGCTCCCAGGGGGACAATGTGAGGGCCTGAGCTAAAGGTTAGGTAGGCTTCCTTTTTGTTGAATTAGAATAGGTTTTTGTTTTGTTACGGACCATCTTTTTTCGGTTCACTGCTGTCCTAATTTTTCAGCACCTACTACTTTCTTCTTCAACTTTGATCTTGTTTCATGAACTTCTTTCTCATCTTACTGTTTCTATGCCCTTTCTGCATAGATTCCACGTTCCCTTAACTCCATACTAAATGGTGCCTTCTTCCTTCCTCTCTTTGGATCTCATTTTTTGAGGATAGGGAGGCTTAAACTAACTAATAATCTAATCTACGTACTCCATAGATCGTCAGAGACGAAGATTTTGCAATAGGTTAACGTAATACTTTCGAGTAAAAGAAAACTAGGAACCCTGTAAGTGCATGGTATGTATTTCATGTGGGATCCATGCACCATACCACAATACGTCACTCGTAACGTACCAGTTAGACATTTTCTTCATTATCTTTATAAAAAAATTTATTTTACTGTGGTAATGACTACGAATTGACGTCATAGGCCATAAACTATTACTAGTTAAATTCAATATTTTCCGAAGAATTATCCATTTGCATTTATAGACGCCTAATTTCAATATCGGCTACACATCAAGGTGCATATGAATTTAATTTAATTCACACGTGAAGTAAGAATCTTGTACTCGTTGTGCTATTTTACATGTAGAACTTGGACTGGGTTAGTCCTTCCATCGATGAAGAATTACTTTATTGCTATATGCAAGATAAGGAAGGATATCTAATTCACGTTCTAAAATTTCTAGGTTTTCACGTTTAGTTGTTTCTGTCATACACAGTTCCAGAAAACTTCAAGAATTCGTTCGCAGTTACCCTCCTCAAATATTTTTCTATGGCGCAAACAATCCGTTTTCTATCCTGGAAATTCAGTGTGTTCTGGTTCAGTGGCTGCTGGGCGTAGGAATCATCGTAGATCACCCACGAGAATGTTCCAATATGGGCATAGCTCCCCTGATTGGCATCTAGGTAAGAAAGAGATAGAATCTTTCCCACGATCAGCGGGGCTGTGCCCTGTATTCAGTGTCAAAACAGCTTGTTCCAAAGTGGACTCCCAAATTTGGTTTACCGTTTGTCTGGCAACCAGAGATCAATTTGGGAAGGGCGATGCACTCCACAAATTGGTGCCGTTTTTTCGGAAAGGCATCGAAAGTGATGGTTGACAATACATGTGATACATTCCAAAAATATGAATACGCAGTTAGTTCATTTTCTTCGGGAGAATGACTGGCATCGTTTGGCTTTTCTATTGACCCAATGTTGATCAATGTAATCTGTGTCGATACAGAGACCAAAATTTTGATGGCCGTTCATATTATACACGAAACCCTCCAGTTCATTCACGTTACCGGGTGATAGGACCACTGATTGCAGAACGAAAGGGCGATCAACGTTGAAGAAAATTTCATTATTAACATCCTGCTATGATTTTTGAGCAAGTTTGAGGCAATCAAGTTCATAAAAGTCGCCGCCAATGGAGCCTTGCAGTCGTTGACCCTGTGGCGTGTATTTGTTTGGATGTGCTCGCACAATCGGTGTGGCATGGGAAATTTTGCATGAGATTCCATTACACGGTTTGACAGGCGCGTAGCTCAGGTCGGGTCGCGTGAGACAAAGTTTGAACATCACGATGCTGCAGGTGGCCCAAAGCCCAAATCTGTCTGGGCGCTGGTATTTGCAACCTCACTACCCAAATAAACTTATGCTTCGTTAAAACTTTTTTCTGGTTTATTTCCAAGGCCCAAAGTTATTTCCAAATCTAGCTGGGCACTGATTCTATACATACACTGAAACACTGATTCTGGGCACTGTGTTGCGGTTAGTCAGACCTTAAACTAACATCTAATCTAATGCAATCTAGTGTTTTTTTCAGTGCAATTCATGTGTCGTATTGGTGTTTCTGTAATTAACAAACTTTCTAAATTTGTTTGGAATCTTGGGATCCAATGATCTGTGCGGCTGAAGTATCATGGCTATTTACATAATTTTGTCAGCTCTTGATGTTTTTAAGTAATATTTTGAATTCATTTTTCTTCCATGTAAACATACGCAGCCTGAGAATATTTGCTATTCTCTTAGTTCCCACGAGAGAGGAAGGCATTACCGTAAAAAATCGTCAAACTGGTTCTGTTCATTTTTTTCGTTGCCGTAGGGAATAAACCATTTCCTTGCTAATTGTTTCTTGTTGTGAAGGTTTGGCAGTTTATAAGCTCTTAAGGATGATATTTTACAAGATTATTAACAGGACATCCCGTTGAACACGAACATGCTCCTTGGGCATTCTCAGGGCGCCTACTGCAGTTTGGGTTTCCTGATAGCATCCGAGCCTGAGCGTGACCCGAGACTCGAACCGCTTTGATAACACACGAATTTTCTTTTATCGGCCCGTTCCTCCTCAACGGATTTCGTCTTGAACGGGGAAAGAATCTATCCCGAATGACTCATTTCGGCCAGCACGATTTTATTTGGTTTGTGATAATAACTACTCAGGTATTTTTATAGCCGATTTTAGGATCGTGATCTCTGCAGAGGTCAACGACGGTCTCAAAATATGCCTGAGAAAATAGACTTACATTTTTCAGAGTAACGTTCCGTCACTGTTAGTTTAAAGTTTATGGTCGTTTAAGTGCTAAATTTTCATCCGAGACTAGTTTCCACTTTAATTAAAGTTCACTTTAATTAATCGTGGAGCAGTTTACGACCTTATCAGAGTTTAAATTAGCGAGATCCTTGTTTTCCATTCTGAACTTTTAAAGCCATAATTGGGCATCCTTCATAACTCCCGGCTTGTGACACTCCAACAAAGAGTTGCTTGATTATGTTTTTCAGTATCTCTGCTTAATTGTAGACGATAGTGTGTATTCAGGTTTTAAATGTTTTTCATTTCATTTTGAACAATGTTGAGATACCTGGTAAAACAATGTTTCTTTTTTTAATTCTCACCTTGAACAAGTTATTCACACAAAGAGCTGAAAACTCTTAACACAAGTTGACAAAAACCAATGAAAAATATTAATCGAGACAATTTGTGTTATTTGATGTTGTACTAAGACTATTTTATTATATTGCTATAAAAAGTTACCTCTTTTGGATGCCTATTTTCGTATTTTATTTTAGACTTGAAAACACTTCACTCAACTTACAGAGCTACGTTAGTATTCATGGGACGTACATAATTTCATTGGCGAAATACTTTGATTTTTGCCAAATCTTACACAAATCTCTTGCATCAATCATTGAACTTGACATAAATTTGACCTCTCATCGGGCCGCGCCAAGTCATTGATCTAGCAGCTCCGTCGCAGCACGGAGTTCTCTCCCATTCAAATTCATGAACCATGCAGTCGTGCAACGCAGAAGAAAACAAATTTTAGCGGATGTTCGTGTCTGCTGTGAACTTTCCGAAGCCCTACAACGAAGCGCATTTCATTTCAGCTATTCCGTAACTTTATGACGCACTTCACAAAGAGCGTAATACATTTTGATTTCTCTGCCGTAACTCTACCAAAGCTTATTCTGTTTTGAGTGACACAAGCTCACGAAGACGCTCGCAGTTTTCCCAGGCTACTCAGCCGGAGATTTTCTTTGGTGCCTGAGGTCAGCCAGCAAACATTGCGTGCACTATAGTGTGACCTGTTTGTCGGGAAGACCTGTACTGACTGATTCGAATGACCTGTTCCCGCTGACCCACGCAGACGCATTCCTATGAGTGGCAGACTGTAATTAAGGACTGGCTTTGTTGCCAAGATAGGCCCTGGGATGTGTTGCTGGAGTGATGAATCATGCAATTCCGGTAAGGTTTCTGTTTCGAGTCGTGGAGATCGAACGAAAGATAGCGTTTTCTTGTGTGCGTGTGAATGTAAGAGGTGCATTATGGACGTCAGAAACTGCAAGAAATTTATTGTCGCATTTGTCATATCCGTTATTTCATGACAGCGTGGTAATTTTCATTTAACGAAGAAAGCGTTTTTGATTCCTCTAGCTATGTCCGTACGAGTGATTTCAGATTTCTTGCGAGTATTTTGCCTTCAATAAATGGCTTCATTTTGTCGAATCATTTTTCATCAAGCCTTGCGCTTGAAATTATCCTCGATAATCTCCCAGTCCGTACTGACGTGATTCATGCAACAAGTCTGCATCGTTGTCCATTTCAGACGCATAATTATAGACCGTCTTTTAAGCCTTCCCCAATGCAGCATTTATGGATCCCTAATTTAGTCCAGACTACTCCCTCTTACGGCTTTAGTTCGCCTTCATTTTTGGCCTACTGAATCACCGGCGTTGACCGGAAGGCCCGGGCGTTTGGCCCCGTTGCCCATATCGTCCTGAGGCCTAGGGCGCACCGGCCGAGACCGGCTCTGTCGCGAGTAACGGCACTCCGCTGTGAAGGAGAGATCGAGTCTGTGCCGGCGATGTCTGCTGCTCTTTCTGCTTTGTGTGGTTTGAGTTTACTAAGCTTGTTTTTAACCGAAAATGTCTTTAAATTGGGTGAATGAATGGATCTTTTCAGTCACGCGATGCGTCGTTGAAATATTTTTTGTTGAACCCCCTCCGGAGTAAGAAGTGTTACAATATCTTCATTTATATTCATATATGCAAGGGCTCGGCCACCAATAAAAACGCAGATGCTTACGTAAAGTCGAAAGATTGAGGTATCCTGCCTATTGCTCTCAGTGAGTCTATACAGCGAGACTGATCAACTCCTCTGTTATGCTTAAAGTCATAACCTGCTTGGAGTAAAATGTTAAATTCATCGCCAAAGGAAAACTGTATCAAGAACAATACGTAAGAATATATTAAGACGTAACAAGATGTAAGAATGTATGTTTTCGACAGGAAATGTATATAATGTTTCCAATATATTTGCACTAGCTTAATCACTTTTTTCTAGATAGAAACTTTTCGCTGCAAATTAGGGATCATGTAAGTTATAAGTACTGAGAGATAAATAAATGGGAGCTTATAACAGAAAAAGTTACACTGTGCATTGCAAATCTCTATGAAGTCCCATAATTTGAATGATTTTGCATTCAATCGTTAAACGTTGTGAGAGATTTGAATGGTCAGTCGATGTCAATCAATAGTTTTAAATTCAGAGTAAGATCGCTGGACTCGGGAGGCTTAACTCAGAATGTAATAATCTGATCGCTAAACACCGAGATCATGAAACACAATGTTCCTCTCACGCGAATTTCATGCAGCAGGCGGCGATCAATCGAAGTTTCGGTAATGATGTACTAAACACAAGCGTTGGCGCCGCTCCCTGAGAAAGTAGGCCACCACGCGTACCCACCTTACTTTCCTGGGATTGCCAAAAAATGTGCCCACAATTTTTTCCTCATGCTTGTGAGACTGCGCCCTTTGGGAACTTTTAGAGCACCGTTTTAGGGAACACGTTCTATGATCGTTCAATTCATGCGCTCGCCACATTGATTTGTTTATATGCATAAGAAATTTAAAACCGCTCGTGGATATTTCTCGTACATGCTGATGCGAGTTAACTATACAAAATTCCACGTATGTGCTGATTGTGTTTATTTATGCTTCACAATCAGGTCTTTATCTTAAATTACTAAAAGTAAGAATGTTTGAAGTGAGTGTACCTGTTTTCATAAGCTTATCGCGTGATATCACTAACGTCAACTGAAGCAAAGCACCCTAGTATAAATAATGTCCAACTCAACTGATGCATCGTTTTCCTCTGTGGCTAAATGCAATCGTTTGTCGCTCTCGACGTATTAAGGGCAGTTTAGCATCCGTTACACGATATTCTTCTATAACGTTTTCCATTAGCCTACTAGTGAGAACAACCGAGTCACCGCGTACAATTGAACGTTGAGAGATCGTTCCTATGAACGCTTCTCTGCTTTCGACATCGAACGTCTACAGTGGTCGGAGCTCGTACTGCAAGTGCACGCTTCAGAGCACTGCCGAGTGAGAGAGTACGGAATGACCGTTTTGCTGGAATCTAATCTTAGCTGCGTACGCTAACGCTGAAATTGATTTTCTTACTAAAGGCTTTTCATGTCCCTGTTTATGAATTGCATTCACCGGAGAGGTGTTGTTGTGTTTAAAGCGAAGTTACAAATGTGGTGATAGCGACAAATTATCTTGTACTGTATAACTAAGTGTGTGTGAATTAACCCTGCATTCGTCAATTAAGAGGGCACACGATAAGGTCTTTCGTTTGGATAGAAAACACAAGTAGTGGAGTAAAAGTTTCAAATTCGGTGTGAATTTTTCCTCAAAAAGTTATTCTTGAAGTTTTGAAGTTAACATTGTTGTTTTGAAGTTTAGTTTGTGATTAAATTCATCAATCGAACTATATCTTTTAATCGCATCTATGAAACTCTAAGAAGAATACCTTTTGTAGGTACACAAATTTCAAGAATACGAAAGATTTTGTCTTCAAAACCAGTAATTCCATACAATTTGCGGTACAACGCTTGGGAGAATCATCAGACTCCCATACTTTATTATACGTATCTAATATAATTACTTTTCTTTCTCCAGAGTCGCTGTCGGTGTCGCAGTTCCCGGTTTTCACGCTGTATGCCCAGAAAATCTGTCTGCCCAAGTCTCGGCCGGCTTGCAAGTCCCCGTGGGCTTACGAAACTGTCCCCGAGTTCACCATCCTCAGCGGCATGGTCACCGAAACTGCGCCTGCTGAGAGCCGCACTCAGTGCGCCACGCTGTGCCTCCTGCACGAAAGATTCACTTGCAGGTGCGTTTGTTTCTTTCGTAGTATTTCCCGTTCATTACGTGTGTCAGGGTTTAGTTTCTATCGTTCGTAACATGTGTCGTTGGAACATTTATCTACCCAATATTTCCATTTTATTCTTGTACATGGACTGTTCGTATCTTAGCAATTCTATTCAATAGCATCACATGTTCATGCCTTGAAATTGAAGTTCTAGTTTCAAAACTGTTAAGTATGCAGTTACATTGAATGTTGTTTTCTTAGGTTAGGAGAGAACGTATTCAATCATCTTTTCCTTCTTCCTTGTAAAGGTTTTCAAGTTTTAACAGTTTAATTTTACATTAAATCATTAGAAGAAATAGATTTTTGGCCATTTCAAACAACATTTGTAATTCAACCATGAAATCATGGATTAGTCATGAGTTTTTGAAATCTTGAAACATGCTCATCTTAGGTTTAAACACAATAACCTGCTATTGTATGATTTTCTACTTTTTTTTTCTATGAAATGAAGAATTGAGTTTTTCACATATTTGTTCTCTGCATTACGACTGGGGATCTTCCATGAACCTAACATTGACATGTAACATTGATGCTTGGATGTTGTAGAAAATGCAACGAAAAATCTTTAATGATATTTTGCATACATAACACGTGAAGAAACCACCGGATATTAGCTATATAATTCTTACTTCATTGGCTAATAGGAGTATAAAACTTGATGTTAATATACATGTCATATTCTGATGTCAATTCAAATATTATAGTACAATGACGAGTTATAGAAAATTAATTTCATATTCTTCATGAAACGCTTTCTAAGAAATATCTCAAAATTTTGAGCTTTTTAAGCCCTTGCTTGAATATCTGATATATTATAGCAAAAAATGTAAATAATAAATCAAACTTTGTTTTTCACTACTACCATGAATACTGTTGGACACTTGACGACAACTTTTAATCACGCGTTGCGGAATCCATTTGTGGTAACATTACAGCTTTCCGTTAATGTTATCGTATTTAGCACGATGTGTGATACCTGCAAACAGTTAAGTTGAGAGAGTGCGTTGAACTTCCTCGGACGTAAACAGCCTTTTTCCTGAGCCGCTTATTGTTCTCTCGGGTTTGAAAAAGCAGGATTACAGTCTTTCTGAGCTGCCACATGCGGTTCTGAGAGGTACTTCCACTCGCAGGGATCATCGGATTTATACCCACTCTAATATCGTGGCATTCTACTTTACACTTGCTACAGGAATCAGGGAGAATCTGGTGGAAATAAAATAACTGTTTTCGAAGGGAAATGAAAATATCGTGCCGATTTAATGGTCATGAGCACATAATATTCAGCATTAGTTATTGTATTGCTTCATGCACCGACCCTCATTAGAATAAAAGGCGGTAAAACATGCTGCGTGATTGTGCCAGTGAAAATCACGCTTCTTAAAAAGTGGATATTTGCAACGTAAAAGTAAATTTCTATATTTAAATCTATTTTATCGTATTGTCGCCAATTATAACCGAAAGTTTTTTATAATCGTATAACCGAAAGTTTTTCATAACCTTATAAACGAAAGTTATTCATAATCTTATAAGCGAAACTTATTCATAATCGGTTTTCGACAAATCCTCTTGAAAACGATGTTATGAAATGGTTCGTCGTAATACGTGTTCATCATTATCTGCATTTGATGATTTATGCAATGGTGGAGTAAGCATAACCTACAGCTGAGAATTAGTAATTCCTTTCAATTTTAATTCAGATCTTGTCTTCATATGTTTAAGAATTTTGAATTCACAAAAAGTCGGTTTAGGTTGCCTTCGAAGTGTAAATTCAAAGTGGGATTGATGTCTAGTTATGTGTTACGTACATTTATTTTTTTCGCCTGTCCCAGAATTAACGAGAGACGAAAAATTCTCATGATGTAAACTTACCCGTTTCCTCACAAGGCTCCCGTTAATTGCACCCTATAAATCATAAATATTTTGAGATACCGCAATTGATCTCTTCAAAAATCGTGTCCTGAAGCCAATGTAACTCGGTATTTCATGTTTTGTTTCAGATCTGCTGCCTACAATCGTGAGAAGAATACATGCTCCATGTCTCAGGTGGACCGAAATATGGCTGGCCGGAAGAAGCTGGTCGCAATCGACTCCAAGAACGACTACATGGAGCTTTCCTGTGCCCTAAAGCCTGACCGTATGTGCGAGTTCCAGAGCATCAGAGAGAAAATCATGAAGACTGTGGATGCTGTGCACCTCGACACCGCCTCTACTGAGGAGTGCAGGCAACGGTGAGATTTAATTTGAATTAAAAATAAAAGTTTCGGTTGCAATTGCTGTGTAAGTGCACTTACGGGAATTGGATTCTTGTTCGGGGAATTTTAAGAAAGCTCAAATGGTCGGCATTTCATTATTTTCCTTGAAGAACAGGCTTTAGCATTTTTAATTGCTTTTGTTTCTACTCGTAACGACATGCGATCCTGAGCCTGAAAATTTGTGGTTCCTAATGTGGAATGTCTCTTCCAGCTTTCAGTTGCAAGAAATTGTACATTTGCCGAAAAAAAGCTCTTGAAGTTCTTTGTACTGAATTGCCAAAATAAATAATCCTCTGCATCAGCCACAATTTCCTTTTTTCAGCCTTCAAATGGTACAACACCTCATATTTGGAATCTACAACTTGGTCACTAAAAATATTCCTTAAATCAGAAGAGCAGATGATTAATTCCCCTCGTCAGAGGTAGCGTGTACGGCTTGCTCTCTAGAAATGTTCCCTTTAATTAGCTATCCAGTTCGCCTGTTTTGATGCAACATCTCGTCAGTGCTGGAGCCCACTGCTCGTTAGTATTCTTCGTGACGTTAGAACGGCTCGCCGTCGACCTCCTGGATAGCAACAATTCCCGTTAGGTTGTTAGCAGAGTGTCGCACGAACGGAGCTGTATTATTGCTACTTGCATACCTCAATCCCAGGTTCAAGAGTAAATTTCCTCAAGGTTTGTTTGACTTTTCTTCCGAATGCTGCGGTATTTCCTCTGGCTTGCGTGCGAGGCCATGTGTGTCCTATTTACGAATAACGGCTGCTCCTACCGCCAACCTGCTTCAGAGTTAGCAACTAATTTTTTCACAGCCCTAAATATGAGGCCTCTCCAACGGATGAAATGGATTATAATGATAATATTTCCACATATTGAGGGAGTGGACGAAACCGGAATAATTTAGCTCTAATATGTATACCGGAAAATGACCAAGCGGTACTGCAGAAGCTGTGTTCAATTTTCATGATGAACTCATAAACTTTCTTTGGCTTGATACTAACCTGACTTGAAATGTATGATTTAGAGAAAAATGTAGGGGTAAGGTATTAACTTTAGAATAAAGAAGAAAAAAGGGTATCGAACTTATTCCTTCAGATTTAAAAATTGTGAGAACATTTTTGCTTGGTATAGCTGATATTTTCGTGATTGTGGCATGAAATGTTGGAGGAGGATTTTCCCCGCTGCTAAAAAACCTACAACACATTACAGAACTTGCAAATTCCATTGTCGTCTTTCAAAATTATTAACCTCATTTCCAATAGGTTTTTGAAATTTGAGATTGGTTTATGCTGCGCTTTGTGGAGAAAAGGTACTCCCGTCGTGACGTTGTCGTCACCATAGCGAGGCATTTCATACGCGCAAAAGAAAGATGTGAAGGGGCGACGGACGTTGGTCATAGAGTTCTGCCTCTCTCGTGACTTGCTATTTCTCGGCATCGAATATGACGAGACAAAACTTGAAGCTTCGCAAAAGAGCTACTTCGAAGCTCACAATGTCCTAACGGAATGACATTCATTATTGTCTAACGTTAATTGTTCGGTGCATATGAATAAGATTGTTCCTGAATTCCTAAAAGTATGATGATGGGAGTCGTACTTTTTCCAGATCCTCGAAATCTTTGTTAATATTTTGATTGTTTGGACCGCAAAGATGCTGTGCTCCATTGAATTTAAGAGCGACACAAAAAATTTGAACCCTGCCTTCGATTTTGTTCGTTGGATTACGACGTATTGCTCCATATTTAGAGTTTGCTTCAGAATACCTCTCAGTATCACTACACAAATGCGAGATTTGCTTTAAGCTATTCAATTCTGTGTCACATTTGCTGGAATACCATAATTTTTTCCAGACTTCAAAGGCGATGCAAATAATGGGAATGTGCATGCCATTAGGGATGTGTTTTTCTTTCCAGTATGACTGAGAAAATCGAAGAGGAGGTCAATCCTTTGCAGCTGTTTGTAGCTCGAGAAATCCTTTGAGCACGATGCGATCCTGCAAGATTTAAATCCAAGAGATTTTTGTCTTTCTAAATTACGACGTTGGTGTTCGAATTAATGACTAGAGCGTTTTAAGCACACGTTTAATGGGGCTCGACACTAATGGCCTTGAAATTATTATACCTTTTACCACCTTCCCTTCGTATTCATTGTTAAGCTTCCAAACCATTCAAGTTTCTTTTACTATTTAGTGGCGTTTTTATCTGAACGGCTAAGTAACTTGTCCCACTTGCCGTGCTCACATTCCCCAGCGCACCTGTCCCCCAGCAAGCGACCTGACTGAGCAAACAGGACCGTAGGTGGTAGGTTCGTTTCTCATGTGAACCCTGGGAGTGTCGCAGCCTCATGACCGACCGTTAGCCAATAATCAGCTTGAGATGTGGCGCGGAAAACGGTTTATGGCTGGCCGGATCAATATAATGCCGCCATTGTTTGTACGTTACCGGCATTCTGAGAGGCATAGGCGTCGGCAAGATCGTGCATCCGTTACTGCTGTTCCTAAATTTTCTTTCGCAGCCTCACACCCTCGTAACGGTCGGAATTTCTTAAGGGGATCTCAAGTAGATGGATGACTAATCGATTTTTGTTAAAAGATTTGAGGAGCGATACGGGTTTAGCTGGATGAACAGTACGACGATCGTACTTTAAATCGGCTAGGGAAGTTTCTAATTTTCAGTATTGGATGAGCTGTAAGTTTACTGACAAAGGAATGTTTTTACTGCGACACAATCACAGCATTTACACACATTTTAATTCTATCTTTGACTCCATTCAATTTTTAGCAGATAGTATACAAAATCGTCTGCAAATATTCACATATATATTGCTAGAGTGCCTGTCGTCTGCAATGGTACATCTTTTGAAACTTAGTTAATATTTTAACTTGAGAATATCGAAGGCTCCATATCTCATGTGACACACCTGCTAGCTGCCATCCATCACACTGCTCACGAGCACACATCTGTGCAAGCTGCGCATTTTACGCGCAGTCATCTCGGCAAGCGCTCCCCGTACGATAAGGCTATGCAAAAGGGCTTTCTTTTCTCAGCGGAGACCGAGGAGTTTCCGACCATAGCAATTGACACGTGAACGAAAAAGACGCGGTGCTTGACCAAGTATGGAGGTGCTCATAGCATCAGGTAGTGTGCCGGTCGAGGCGGGTGCCGCCGCTTCCATTTATCCCTGGATTCCTTCATTGACAGTTTAGGGCACGATTGAGGTAAACGAACTTGTAGGAATTCTGTTCAATGTCGCGACGCAAATGGGCGTGTAAAGCAATTCTTTTGTCATTCGTGTGGTAGAGTTGATTGTTGGCTGCGTGTCCACACACTTCGGTAGTCTGATTGAACAGAATCGCATGAATGCGAGGAGTCTAGATTGGATTTCTCTGTGGTGTGTAATTTGTGTACTTCTCATAATTGTGATTATGAAGAATTTGAACTTCTAATCGGGATACTATTTTGAACATCAAACTCCCGAAATCTCACTCTCATCCCATTTCTTCAGGAGACGAGCGGTAAAAAAAAGGTTCGCAGAGAAGCAAAACAAAAATAATCAAAATTGAATTCACATCACGAATACCTTTTTGCCAATTAATGAGAATGATATTTCAAGCGAGAAACGTAATCTAGCGTTTAGATGAGACGGTTTAAAAGTTAACGTCTTTTTTTTGACATTTAAGTTTTACATTCTATTCAACACATCCCCATCTCCTTAAAAAAATGAGCAAATTGACTAGTTGTTCAGAGGTACTGGGTCCCGCTTATTTTCCCGGCATAATCTGAGCAATTCCTCACTCGATTATTCGCGAATGAAGTAAGGCGACGTCTGAAAATCAAGGTGAATGCAACAGTTATCATTCTCGTTTGATATTTATTTTTCTGTACGGAAATTTAATGAGTTATCGGCACCGAAAATATTTTTTATTATTTCGTTATTGAAGTTATTGCAACGGGAATTTACGTAAGAAAAGCTCAATAGTTTAAATAGATAGCTGGAAATCTTCATCGATATAATTGGTGTTGACATGTGTTTTTTTACTATTCGGGTGCACCAACAGTAAAGTAAAAATGATCTGCGTATTCAATGTTCTCTCGTCTCATTTTAAGTGAATTAAATCTCTGCTTGAATTTTTAGACATGATATTTAGGCACAACCTAATAAAAATCAATATCGTATTGCAGAATCTCATGAACAATCCATCTGTGTCTCTGAAACTATCATTGGAATGAGAGCATCGTGATTGGCATTTAGGACATTGTTTTCTAGGTCAAAAGACACACATTGTCTGCACCAGTGGCTATCGTCGGGTAATGGTTCAAGTTCATTTTCCTTGGTGCATAAAAGAAAGTCGCATAATTACTTGTTATTTCCTAGCTTTGCGAAAATGAAATTTCAATATTAGTAATTTATAAGGATATAGATTCTAATTAATGCTCTTTCTGTAACAAATTTATATTTTCAAGTGCAGCTAGCATGTGTTCGTGTATCATTGTGTTCGTTAAAATCATGCTTCGCAAAAATATCACCGAAAAATGACGTGTAAAATTTACAGAGCATTAATATAAATTCTTAGTTGAATAAATCCTACACTTACTGTTCGGTGGCAGTGTGTCGCGACCTATTTAACTTTCGCCAGCGTGAGAGCACAAAAAAATGAGCTAGAGATTGAAGCCGCAAAGGCCATCATTCTTCGTTACCCTAACCGTAAGCAACACAACGGTTACTGCCCGTAGCGCTCGTAGCAAGCAAGGCTAGCGACTCTCGGCTACAGAGCATCGCCGCGGGAGTCCTGGTCTTTGCAGAAAACTCACTACATTGTTTCCTTGTATACTAAAGCTAGGTTTGTTCATGTTACTTTAATTTTGCTTAACCGGTAGTGGTGTTGAGTGATAAAAATCTTCCGAGTATTTGCGTCATTTTGTTTCAACTTTGGAGTGTGCGAATTTGAAATTTCATTTGACAAAATTTGGGTGAGCGAATTTGAAATTCCATTTGGCAAAATTTAGGTCTGGTTCAATGTGTTCATCTAAAGAATTAATAAACTTTATTTTAGGTAAGCTCATCTGAATTAAAATTCGCATTCGCTGCAAACTGAACCTGAAATGTTTAACAAAAATGAAAAAAGTAAAGGCTTTCAGTCATGTGAAACACGGATTCAATGCTTCAATTGAAAAGAATTCGAGCACATTCTCGTCGTATAGTGTTAAAATCAAATTTTTCGTAAGAAGTTCGCATTGTGGCGAGCCAAGTTTCCTCTGCTTGCTAGACTTTATGGACACTTAGGGACCATTTTCTGTCTCGCATTTTAGCTACATGTGTTGAGCGTACAAATAACATTTCGCTTTCAGAGAAGAGCGGTAGACGCACGAACTAATGAACTTGGGTTTGCACTGTCATCGTCTCTGATGCACTTGAAAGTTTTTGAGCATTGCACAGCTTCTCGTTTATTCGTTGTTTTTAAGGCGAAAAAAAGTTTCATAGAAAACGACTTACTTGCCTGAAAATAAACATTTCTGACCAAAGAGGAATTGGAAGTGTACCTCCCCTCCATAAAAATTTACAAAATAATTACATTGATACTTCCAAATGAGGTTTGTCAAGTCTGGCTCATTTCACTTCACAGCGTACATTATAAACTATGTATCCAAATACTTCACCTTGCCCTGTTGTTTTTCAATAGGTTTTGAAGACAATTTTAGTGGTTTACGGGTTTTAACTGATAACTGAACTCCTCCTGCGGGACATACATAGAATGGGCAATAGGTTAAGGTTTCTCAATTTAGTCTCTCCTATGCTATTACCACCTGAGGTGATACTGTAAAATTAGCTCAGTAATAGATAAGCCTTCCATCTTTTGCACCCTTTTTCTTGTTCAGTTTCCATATTTTCTACGCTACCTCTTCTTCGTTTTTCTTCCTCATCTTCGTTTCACAGGGATATAATTGTGACATAGGAATTAGCGCTTCCAAGGGGAACATGTGAGGTTTCCAGCTGAAGGTTAGACAAGCTTTTTTAAGTTGAAGTTTGTATGATAGAATGTTTTTTTTTGTTTTCTCACTATCTTTTTTCGTATCACTGATGTCCTGTTTTTCAGCACCTTCTACTTCCTTCTTCATGTTATCTTGTTTCATAAACGTCTTTCCAACTTAGTGTATCTATGCGAAGGAAGCCTTTCGTAGCAACACACCTTGTGCATAGAATCTGCTTTCCCTAAACTCCGTATCAAATAGGGCCTTTCTCTTTCCTCAATTTAAAACACCTTGTGGTTAGAGAGGGTCACACTAACTTCTCTAATCTAATCTGGTATTCATTTAACTTCAATTTATTTACTCGTGGTCATTACTTAGTTTTTCCTCGTGTTCTCGTTGTCATCATTTAGCCTCTCCATGTTTACTTCTGGTCATATTTGGCTTCTCATGTTCTCGTGGTTTTCATCTAACTTCTTGTTTATTCATGGTGTTCAAGCTCATGTTTTCTACCTTATTTGCTCGTGGTGTACGTTCACTGAATACGAGTTGCAGATCATTTCCTCGTAGTTCATTTTCGATTACTTCGACTGAAGGTCGACATTTGCGGAATAAATGTGTAACAACTAGACCAGAAAACACACCCATGTCATTTGAGGAACTCGAGTATTTTTTCGTAGAGCGCCGCTCACATCGAGGGCAGAGCATGTCCTGGAGCTGAAGATCTCACACTTCTAGTTTTTGCACACATTTCGCTAGTGGGACACTGGAGAGAAAAAGAGTTACACGAGCAGGCGCAGGCTATCTGGTCATTCGAGAACGGTGATATTCGGTGGTAGATATTCATAAATTGGAGTTAGATACTACAAGTTATTCGGCGCAAATGTGTTATTTTGTTTCAGAAGATACATTTTCCTTGCACAAAAAGCTACTCGTCTGTTTGATGAGAAATTAGTTAATTTTGCCTTGATTAAAAAATTTAATATTTAAACTTGCTGCAAGTTCTGAGTGTAGACCAGAGCACAGTGGGATGCCTGAATCACCAATGCGACATTTCCTCTTGCCCTGTGCATTTCAAAAGTAAAACTGAATTCAAAGAAAAGGTGTTGGTAATAATTTCTCTTAGTTGCAAAAATAAGTGTATATTTAGTGATTAATATAACTTTCACGCGTGAATTAACTTCCGGCCTCTGTTAGAGTTCATCAATTTTCATCACCGTGCATCTTTGCACGACTCGAGAGTTATGAGTTGTTACCATGGTTGAATTGTTGTCAAGATTTCGAGTGCCACGTGTGGTGGATGGGTGAAGGATGTCACAGTGTACAAGTTCTTATAATCTACTTTTGCTGCCTTAGGAAGTGAAATTTTTGATCATCTCGGAATTGTTCCTGTCATTTAGAGCCAAACTAGTTTTTTCAACGTTTTTTGCGCAATTTATATCAAAGCTGTGCCCAACCATTCTGTTATAATGGAGAGTCTTCGTGTGATTGAGGGTTTCTGCTCAAACTATGTATCTTCAAAGTACGACTCGTTATTCTGGACCAAGAAATTGTTCTTTAATTATTTCAGACCATAAAATTAAACAGGACACTTTCATTGCCCCATGAAGCTCTGTGCTTCGCTCGTTCCATTGTTTTTATATAGCGATTAAGTTTTTAAACGGCAATGAGATTGTTTTCTAGCAAAGCGTTTGCTCATTAAGTTCATGTTTTACTTTCTAGCTGATGTCAGACATTTTTCTTTCCGATTATGAACCTGTTTTTGAAACGGGCCAGAAATTTCTACTTAAGGTTCTCCTCTGAAAGAATGTCAAGTTGCGCTACAGTGTTGTTCTTTTCTCAACACGAGGATTTATCTATCACTATATTACGTAAAGCGACACTGTTAACCAGTACAAAAAAATACGCAAACCTTTACAATTCATGTCGAGAAGTTCTTTGGCTTGCTAATCGGAAATTTCGCACACTGATGCGGGAAACCTTTTTTTAATTAAAGTTTCATTTCACTATTCCATTAACTAGGTTATATTCTCACTCTTCACTACTAAAAGCCTTGTTTCAACGTACAGCAAAGCGAATATCACACCTCGATCTCTTTCATTTCAGGTGCCTTGATGCCGATTTCGGGTGCTACTCATACGACTACAGGTCTGCAGGAGAGCCCATTTGCCGCCTCTCTCACCACTCCTCCGCCTCACTCGCCCATATCCAGGAGCCTTACCTGCCCATTGAGAACGCCACCACTTACGAACTGCAAGCTTGCTACCAGGTCAGTATACCTTACATTTTCCTTTTTATCCTAAAAGTGAGATTTCCAAAAAATCAACCTATTTCATCTACCTTACAAGCAGACTAGTGGTGAGATCTTTGATTTGTTTAGGTAACAATTTGAGAAATTGTGTGGTGTAGTCAATTTTTGGCTGAGCCGTCGACTGAATGCTAATTATTGACTCATCGCCAGCCTGACCAGTAGTTCATGTAGCAAAATGCGCTCTTGTTGGTGTTAAATAAAATTATTGGCTCCGTACTACAGATGATGTTGCAAAATGCGCTCTTGTTGGTGTTAAATAAAATTATTGGCTCCGTACTACAGATGATGTTGCAAAATGCGCTCTTGTTGGTGTTAAATAAAATTACTGGCTCCGTACTACAGATGATGATCGATTGCAAAGCTAACGAGATGGCGCTTAAAAATAAATTATTGGTTCCTTACTACAGGTGACGATCGAATGCAAAGCCAGCGAGATGGTGGCCACCATTTCTACGTCCACCGTTTTCAACGGCAAGGTGTACGCTCGCAGCCGCCCCAATAGCTGCGTTGAAGACATCCAGAACAGCACCAAGTTCAGCATCGCTCTGCCCTACAACTCCGTCGACTGCGACGTTGTCCAGAACGGGAACACAATGTTCGCTTCTAACATCGTCATCCAGGTACTGCGTATTCCATGCATTTCGGGAAATGAATCAGATTACTTAAGAAGGTAACATTGAAATTTCTTGTGTCTCTGAGATTATGATCACAGAATCAATAAGTGCAGTGTTTCTGTACCACATTCTCATTTTTCAGTGTTCTGGTAATTTTCTATATCAATCGCATGTTTTTATGGTATCCATTTTCTTCAAAGCAAATTCAAAACGATCACCTATGAACTAATTCTCATCAATAACGAAGGTTTTTTATGGTAAACTTTGTTATTTGAAATTCT
The DNA here is from genome assembly GCA_014220935.1 of Platorchestia sp. MABIK. NCBI lineage: Eukaryota > Metazoa > Arthropoda > Malacostraca > Amphipoda > Talitridae > Platorchestia > Platorchestia sp. MABIK. The sequence continues at coordinate 466 of JACJUY010002617.1, read as the reverse complement.
CTGTTCATCGAGAGACTAATCGTTCTTTTTTATTAACAAAAGAATTTAATTTTTACCACACGTGTCATTGCGTGACCGCTCGCATAGACATTTACACTATTCATGGACGTCTTCTTTTAGTTAAGAATGCTTGACGCCAAACTTTCAACAAGTTAGTATCTTTTCTCTGCACATTTCTTACTGAGCGTTGATAGTCAATTTTTAGTTATAACGTTTACCAATTTTTTCAGCATCACGACAAAATCGTAACTCGCGCTGACGTCGGCCTGGCTCTACACTGCAAGTATGAGCTCCGCAACATGACGGTAACGCACTCACTGCTGTCCGGCCTCGAAGTCAAATCTGACCCCGCCACCGAGTACATCCAAGAAGTCGTCGTGTCCTCTCCCAACGTGACCATGAGGGTCACCACACCCGATGGACAAGACGTCGGTGCCGCACAAGTTGGAGACAATTTGGCTCTGCG
>JACJUY010002616.1:40923-87469 GCA_014220935.1 Platorchestia sp. MABIK | reverse complement strand
CTGCAGACTTTGGAGGTCAGACCACTGCTGCAAACCATGGAGGTCAGACCACTGCTGCTGACCATGGAGGTTAGACTACTGCTGCAGACCATGGAGGTCAGACTACTGCTGCACACCATGGAGGTTAGACCACTGCTGCAGACTTTGGAGGTCAGACCACTGCTGCAAACCATGGATGTCAGACCACTGCTGCAGACCATGGAGGTCAGACTACTACTGCACCATGGCGGTCAGATCACTGTTACAGACTACGAAAGCCAATTCCACTGACGCCTTAGATGAAACTCTGATGAAATCGTTCAATGCTTTTGAATTACACGGACTCTCTCAAATGTAAAATGCCCACAGCCTTATCTTGAAATTCTTCCCCACTTTTAAATCCACACACCCTTTAGAATATTGGGGTTTGTGACTACAATTTAATAATTGAAATCAAGGAAAATTATTGTGGGACTTGTAAATGAGGAGAATTCTGTGATGTTATCGTAAATTGTGAAGGAATTGAAACTTCAAAAATTTCTGATATTACTACTATTCTATCAAGCACGGAATGCACGACATTTTTTGATCATTGCGAATTTAATGTCTGAAATATTTGATGCCATTGATATTTAATACCAACCCTCGTCCTGCAATCAGTCCTTCTGCTTCAGAGGCGCCGGCTCCACTGGTGAATTTCATCGCTTGCTCCGCTGGTGAAATTAACCGCTCAGCGTGAGGCAGAATTCAGAAGGAGTCGCCACAGCGTCAAGGCAGCTCAGGGGTCGGCCTCCCTGCGGCCCCGCACTGCTCACACCCAACGCTTCTTGCTAGCATCAGCAGCTTGAGCGAAAGCTCAACTTCTGCTTTAGTCATGCTTCCGTGCGTAAAACTTTTTCTATTGTTTGGAAACAGCGAAATTTGCGTAATTTTCTGCACTAACCAGACTGCCGTCATAGCGCATAAAACGACGCACATTTCGTGGCTTTATTTTCTTTTCCTTCTTTTTAAAGGAGAATCGCAAAAGATTTTGAAAGGCTTTAAGTGTTTCACGTGTCTCCACGTGTTCATTTAAAAATTACACAATCATAAATTAATACTTTGGCCACAGCGTGCGCCACCGATGGCCACGTAGGAGATTTTCATTATGCTGCTGACTGACCAGTAGTCACAAACCCAATTTTCATAAATGCTTGATTAAAGCTTTATGAATTCATGATCCAGTTAATGTTTGCTACTTTCAAAATTTTTAACTACAATTAACTTGTAATTTGACTAGAATATTGAACTGCAGTTTAACCAATTGCGGTCAAAGTGTTAAAAACTGCTCCTTCCACGTCCGTCCATTGGATTTTCGGGCTTTGGTTTGCTGGTGTGTCGACAATTTTACTTTCTATTAGAAGGTTGCCTGACTTACAGACTGGAGCGAGGGCTTTTTTTACGCGTACTTTGTGGTGCTTCTACTACGTTCAAAATTTAGCACAATTTTAAAGTCTTTTAGCATCTCACGTCATTCTCATGTGAATTAGCAAGCAAGATTCAGTGCCATTTAGATATGATTGTATTTTCAATAACATAAAATATAACCAGTTAACGTGGCAGGTATTCAAACACTAATCCTTGAGTTTGTGACTGCTCAATTCTTTAAATTAACGTGAAAATCTGAATAAAATGTTCTAACTTTTTGAGAGTTTACACACATACAAGCTGAAATGGAAGCAAGGTAGTTAATTTTTGTTTCTACTTTAGAGCTAGTTACCCTCACGTCCATGAGGTCTGTACGAAAAATTGACGAAAATCTACGGTCGGTAGCGTTTGCCGCCTCTGAATGAGTCGGTTGCTGGAAATTCAGTTATTATAGAGTTTACGTCAATCAATCAAGCTTTAAAATTTCGCGAACCTTATTTTCTCCGTTAGTTTAGTTATTTTCCGTAGTTAATTACTCTCCGTATTACCGCACTGTAAGCCCGTTCTGGTGCATTTGATCAAAAACCATTCCCGAAGTAATGTTTTCCGGCTTCTATTGGTAGGCCAGTGAGATCTGGGGTTCATGCCAATTTGAAAAAAAAATTATCAAACCCAAGCTAGTTAGGCCTCAAAGACACTTTGCCAGATCTTCTTTGAGATTTGCCCCGTCCAAAAACCAAACAGCAGAAGCAATACACAACACTACTACTACACAAATGCAGCTGCAACACCTCTAAGCTCTCGGCAACACTAGTCACTTCCACCGCCGCTGTCTCCAGCACGGAGAGCGCTAGCGACACGCGCCTTCTGACTGCAGGATCAACTTGCATCAAAGCTGACAGTGGCTTATTAGGACATTTTCCCGTCCGCTAATTACTGTCAGTCTACCTCGAGAGCTCCAGCGTGCAACTTTATTAGACAAATTTACGGTCATTTGCGAGCCCGCAGCAGAAGGCTTTGCTTGGATTACGGAGGATTACGATCGTGGCCTGGCCTCTATTAAGCCTACGCTCTTTAGGCCTACGTTCCGTGAAAACTTCAGAGTTACAGCATGGTTCTTCTGATACGCACCAGCGGCTTGCACCGGGCAGTGTGAGTTGCAAGCTAACAAGTAGATTCCATAGATAAGATTTGGTGGTGTGGCATAAGTAATATGATTGTTCGGAGGCTGTGCTTCGTCAACCAATGTGCAATACATATGTTACCGCACTTCTTGGTTCTAGTGCTGTTGCACATCTGTGGGTATAATAAATGCAATATTCTGCACAGTAAAAATTATGTTCTAAAAAGCTGATTGTGGGACCACCAGAATATTTATTTTTCTAATTACTTCTGGGAATATTTTGAAATAGAAAAGCTAGCACTTTAGAACAAAATTACAGCATAATACAATTACAGCAGTCAAGCTAAACAGTGACAAAATATGTTGAATTAAAATGTTTTTGTTTTGTTAAGGACCATCTTTTTTCGGTTCACTGCTGTCCTATTTTCAGGACCTCTGACTTTCTTCTTTAACTTTTATCTTGTTTGATAACCTTCCTTCTTATCTTACTGTTTCTATGCGCACGGGATCCCTTGCGGAAACGCTCGTTGTGTATAGATTCAACGTTTCCTTTTAACTCCATACTAAATGGTGTCTTCATCCTTCCTCTATTTGAACATCTTTCTTGTGGTAACGGATGGCTAAAACGAATTTATAATCAATCAATTAACTGTGACAAAATAAGTTATAAAACGCATGTGCGATTAATTTTGTTTCAGTAAATGAGCAAAAGGTAAAATTTTCCAAAAAATGACAGGATTTTTATTTTATATCAACATTGTCCATTATAATAATTTATGAAATAAAATCTATCAGATGGCAATTTGCTGAGCCCTGGAGTACTTGGTGGAAGCTGCTAAGCGTCGATCACATCTCGCAGAAGTTAAAATTTTCCTAGATCAAATTATTGTACCCTAAACTCTTAGAAACAAAATTAAAAGTTATATTGTTGAAATTAGATTGGGCATTTCTAAGTAACTGTTACAGGATTGGCTTTCTGCGAGCTGCCTAGTGGTATCATGACACTCTACTCTGCATCGCCCTCAAATGAACAATTCACTCGTCGAAGGAACTCTGTGGTTACAACAATCCTAAACAATCGGAAATTAAATCCGCGTTGATGCGTCTGATTCTTAAAATGAAAAGTAAGGCAAAAATTGCTGTACGAATGGTCATTTTACTAATACAAATAGTAAAGTCTAAATGAATAAAATTGAACGATTCGATCTAAACAGTTCATCGTCAGCAAAATAATAAGAATTCTGCGACAAAACAAAACGAATATGAGTAAATTAAAACTACACTATACAAAAGAACGCTATAACATAGACAGAAAATAGTAGATGTAAAACTAAAAATAGAAACTAAAACAATTACAAACCAAAACTAATGATCACGTATTTGCCATGAGAAAAGGAAAAGCACTTTGAGTATCATTTAGAGGGGGTTTGAGCTTAAAGATGTACAGCGACTCAGGGATGCGTAAATCAATCATGTGAGGAGCACCTGCAAGGATTTTAAAATGATTCACGGAAACAGGGACGTTACATTACAGTTACAGTTGTTACATTACCCTGTAATGTTAGAGTTTTCAAAATTTTAACATTACAGTTTTGAAAACTGTAACGTCCCTGTTTCCGTGAATCATTTTAAAATCCTTGCAGGTGTCCCTCACATGATTGATTTACGCATCCCTGAGTCGCTGTACATCTTTAAGCTCAAACCCCCTCTAAATGATACTCAAAGTGCTTTTCCTCTTCTCATGGCAAATACGTGATCATTAGTTTAGGTTTGTAATTGTTTTAGTTTTTATTTTTAGTTTTACATCTACTATTTTCTGTCTATGTTGTAGTATTCTTTTGTATAGTGTAGTTTTAATTTACTCATATTCGTTTTGTTCTGTCGCATAATTCTTTTTCTTTTGCTGAAGATGAACTGTTTAGTTCGAAACGTTCAATTTTATTCATTTAGACTTTCCTATTTGAATTAATAAAATGACCATTCGTACAGCGATTTTCACCTTACTTTTCATTTTAATCCTAAACAAAGTTGAACAATAAAATCAAAATCGAAATAAATATCGTTTAAGCAAAGCAGCATTGAGCATCCGTGCACTGTTGAACTTGATTCTTGTAACGAACACTCTACTAAACATCCTTGACCTCCAAACGGACAGCTGAAAGTACAGCGAATCTAGAGATGACCATTTCACCAAATGATCTAGAAGAACAGGTGATGGCAAAGCAAGTAAAACACCCAGCAAATCGCTCAAGCGAGACCAGCGCAGCCCATCGTCCACGACATCGAAGGCGGCTCAGAACGCGACAAACATAACAGAACTTCCTCAGAGGCTCAGGAATGATGCCCCATCGCCTCCAAACTTCAGTCGTCGAGCAGCAAAACCGGAGCCGCTCCTGGCGTCTTTTATGAGCTTCTTCCTGCATTTAATGCGCAGAATTTGAAAAGTTTAAAAGAGCTCTGAAAAGTTTCTTTGCTGTCGCAAAACTGTGGTTATGTTGTTCTCTGTAAACAGCCTCGTGACCATTCTAAAGAAGCAGAGCGTGATTTTATTTAGTTTTGCGACAGTGAAGAGAGAATTTTTTTTTTTTTAAATTGATGCGAAGTTCAACCCTAGATGTACGGTTTGAAGTTCCTCAAATCAGAAGGGAGCTTGGGATGGAGGCCTCTTTTTAAGAGCTTGATCTGAGCATCACATCAATTTTTCTGCATGTTATTTGCCTGTATAAATGGGCTGTCTCACCCTGATAAATGTAGGTTTAATTTCAATGTAAATTTACAAGGTTTCTCACAACAATTTTTTCGAAAAGAAAGTGAAAAACTAGTTAGTCAGTACTGTATATACCTGTTTTCTCCTTGACGACAATCAGAAACAATTTCACTACAAAAAGTAAAAAGAATACGTACCTCTTTCTTCGATAAATGAAGGGTAGTACGTTTTCACAGGGCAAAGAAATCCGTGGGAGAAGTGTTGTAAATGATGGTCATAAGACTTAGAACCGTGCAATGAACAATTACTCAGTGGAAAAAAATGGTGAAGTGCATTCATTCTGAGTTAATAGAGGCAAAGCAAAAATTATAAATACTCGTAACAGGCGTTCTGTGTTGCGATTGGTGAAAGCAAACCGGCGAAAAGGCGCTTATTAGTTGACTGACACGTTAAACGCAGGTCATGAGAAAATTTCCACTCACACCATACGCCGAGCATTGGAGAAAATAGATCTAAGGAATTGCGCCGCTACCTGAAAACCATTGCTCAGTAAAGCTAATAGAGCGAAACAGCTCCATCTTACATAACACATCAAAGACTGGACTGTACAGCAGTAACCAAATAAGTCCAATGGTTATATGAATGGAGATTTTTCTTGTTCCAGAACGATGGCACAGCAAGATAGAGACGTGAGGCTAATGAAGATTTTGATCCTTCACACGTTGCTCCGACTAAGCAGGCTTTCGGGAAATGAGTAGTAATCTGAAGGTGCATCACATGGTCGGGATTAAGTTCGACAACCTTGCGCAGCAACAAAGTAAAATCTCAGGATTAGTTGAACATCATAGGTGGGAAGAAAACCCGCTAATGGAATGTTATTTCTTTAGGCTTCCGATATATTTCATGACAACCACGCTCCCATCCAACGTTCTCATGTTGTGCAAGATTGATTCAAGGATCACGAGGGATCATTTTCTCATACGAAATGACCTCCTCAATCTCCTGATTTAAACCAGATCGAAAATTTATGTGACCAACTGAAGACGAAACTGAAAGCTTGAACATCGTTTTCTTCTTCGTTGGGAGGTATTTTCTCGACGTTTGCTCGTATGGTGGGCAAATATTCGCTTAGATTGTTGGGAAATTTTTTCATGATTTATGAATAGTTATACGAAGGTTTTAATCGCAGTAAAAGGTGGTTCAATAAACTACCAGAGTTGATTCTTTTCATTATATCCACATTTCTCCGGTGGGTGAAAAACTTATTAGCCAGGTAGTAAAAATTCTTTGAAAATTTAGTGGCTTCAAGTTAACTGAAAAATTTACAAATAGAAAAATTATCAAATGCATTGTTTGGAGTTATTTGTTTTGTAAGAAAAGAGAATTATTACTCGAGAATTTATTGACATAAGCTACGTAATTTTAACTTAGACTTCCGTACAGCTCTTCTTCTATTATGAAGTCACACTGCAGCACAATTTTGACTCTGCTCATTTAAGCAGGACTTGGGGCATGCGTTTCATTTTGCTGCCGCTACCGTCTTCTCATGAAGTAAATCTTGAACACTGTTAAAAAAAGGGAAAAATCGTCTCTGTTTCACAATACTGGTAACTGATACAACTCTTGCTCGCTTTTAAGTAGCATCAGTTGGTCTATTTTCTGAGAATATAGACCAACTTTCAGACATCGTCTCTGGCGCAAGTGAGATGTAGAGTCCTCTAAATTTATTCCTAACTTTGCGATGATAACTTTGGTCGATACAAGAGAAATGCTGTTTCTTCCGCCGAGTTTAAAAGTTTCCAAAAATGTGAACTCGGAAAGTATTTTGTGCTGGGGACATTTTCACATGGATGAAGCGATTTGAACAATAAAACAAAAGGGATCTTTTTTTTTGACGGAAGCGAGGGCTTTTTTTACGCGTGCTTTGCGGTGCTTCTACTGCGTGCTTTTACTGCGTTCAAATTGTAGCACAATTTTAAAGTCTTTTAGCATCTCACGTCATACTCTTGTGAATTAGCAAGCAAGATTCAGTGTCATTTAGATGTGATTCAATTTTCAATTACGTAAAATGTAACCAGTTAACGTGGCAGGTATTCAAACTTTAATTCTTGAGTTTTGTGACTGCTCAATTAAGATGCTCTTGCAAGATAAATTTGCTCGATGTGCTCTATTTGGACAGGTGTACGAGCTTCATCACGCTAATTATCCGTCACATTTGAAGCAAGCAAACGGTAATTCACTGAAGAATTGAGGCGTCTTCAGAAATGAAACATCACTTGAATAACACGAGCATCAGCGGCAAAAAAAAAAACGTGGCCGCAAATCTGTTTAGCCGAATACAGTTTTCTCATGACTGAAATTACTTAATCCGCTTTATTTTATCTTCAGGTGTAAATTAATTACAATTTAATTTTAATCTTGATCTTTTAAGAAGACATGAATTTAATCATTACATTCATGAGCACATCACTACCACATCGCGATGGCACGCCATCAGGCTGCTCCTCGCTGGGATCTTCAACGCTCATCAGTTTTTATGGAGGGCGCCATCCCGTTCTAGGGGGCTTTCTTGACAGTGAGATTCATAGCTCTTTATTTTTCTGTGAGAGTCGAGAGTCTCTTAGCCGAGATTGTGAGACAAATGAAGTCCAGGAATCGTTTGTCTTCCGAAGAAATGGAGACGCGACTTCCCGGTGGCGCTGACAGACCCCAATTTGGGACAAGAAATACAAACCCAGGAGTGACGCCACTGCCTCGCATGCCTCGACGAATCACGAATGAATATTTTGGAATATGACATAAGGTTGTTCTGTTAGGAGTGATGTTGTCCAATATTGCGCCGACTGTTGAGTAAGTGCGAAGCCTGGTAGGATAGTTGAAAATTTAAGGCTCCGATGTCAGGAGTTTCTACGTCTAATGCAGGCCGAGGCTGTCTGGCTCACCCATTTTCTTCGTCAAGATTTATTAAATTTTATTTATTTTTCGAATAAAGTTTCTCCACACAAAGCGAATGCAATTTGAAATTATGCCTAAATCTGACGGTGCTGGCCAAAGAAAAATCCAGTTTGGAGACCCTGATGTGGGCCCTGCGCTGGCCAGGGGCTTGTAAGACTTCCATATTTCCGCCACACCATAGTTCTCAACTCAGTAAAAAGCTTCTAAATGTCACTAACGGTATTGCAGGAGTCGTAAGCGTGTGACGCACTCCTGCTTGGATTTCTAGTAAAATAATTTACTCGGAAACGTTTTCTGTTTTTATGGAATTGGAATTTTACAGTAGCGGCGAAGGAATACATTCTCATAGACAATTCATTGGCTTAGTCATCTCAGCTCTGAGTGGCCTCTACTATTCGTCTTATTCTTCCTGACCTTCATTCCTTGCAAAATGATTCCCTGTGCAGACATCACTCTCGCTCGCGTTTCCACATTTTGGTTCTTGATCGAAAGACATGTAGAAAGAAGTAATAGCATTTCTAAATATTTGTCAGACATTAATTTTACACTAAAACAAGTTATCAGGCACCACATGTCTCTCTCTTTCGGCTTAAAGATGAATTTCCTGTTGCGCACAAGGTCTCCTTCGTATATCAGCTTAGTTGTGCTAAATGTGCATCAGCGTACGTGGGAATGACAAACCGTACATTAGGCGTCAGGATAGCTGAGCACCGTGATAAGAGCTACGGAATATATGATCTGTTAACTAGTCAACATTCACCAATTTGGGATCACGAGGATGAGCGCAGTAGCCACGTCAATATCAATATTTGTAAAATTTGCTTAAATTCAGATTTGTGAAATTCATAAACTTGGTTTAAAACCAAACCAATCTTGGACAATCTTTTCAGTTCTTATTCACTAACTATTGCTAATAGATTTCGAACTCCCATTTTTTTCGTTTGTTTATTTTTTGTTTTTTATTTTAATCTTTTTAATTTCATTCTTTTTTTGTTTTCATTTCATGTTATAGTTTTGATTCAAATATTAATAGCTGATTGCTTCTACTATAATGCCTGTTCTATTTTTATTCAGGAAACTGTTCTGTTCCTAACTGACAATATGAGAATACACGAATCACAGCAATCTTTATATTTGATTTCCAATGTTTTCGGAAGAATAGATACAGTACTTCACACAGCCTACCTGGTTCTCTCCTATTTACTTAAGAAAAGGATGCTCCTTACCAACGTTTTCGACTTATTAATAAAATCATTAGAAATAAAAGGTGATAAATTTTGAAAACGAATCACTGTTTACTGATAGTAATAATTATTATTATTACCTTCATTATTGTTCAAAGTTGGATTTATTTCACCAAGTTATTCAGATTTTTTCATGCTTGTGTATCCCCCTTTCGACAAAGATAGGAGCTCAGAAACATATATCTAGGTGATGTCATCAAAATTGAATATGTAGCGTACTAATTCAAATTCCTTTTTCCATTCTTTTCATTAGTGTTGTCTCAAAAAAAAAATCGAAATTAAGAGAAAGAATTCAATTAAGAGTGACAAAGTAAAATAAGCTTTGTGTAATGAAAGTACAAGCGCCCAACGAGCACTCGTATATTACGACTAATGAAATTATAGTTGATGGACATAATTTTAAATAACAGAATACCATATCAAACTAATAGAGAAGTTAGTGTGGTGGGGGCGAGATTTTCTCTGGTTGGGGAACAGCAGCCGCTTGTGTGGTGCGTGGACTGTTGTTTGTATGCGTGCAGGTGTCACTGCTTGTTACTCCTGTATGGTGCACCGCTGCCAAGTGCACCGCATCGTGCACTGTTGCTTAGTGCACCGTATCGTGCACCGCTGCCTAGCGCACCGCTGCCTAGCGCACCACTGCCTAGTGTACCGCTGCCTAGTGCACCGCTGCCTAGTGCACCGTATAGTGCATGTCTAAGCAGACGCTACAAACCGGCTCAACTCAGCCACAACTCTGAAGCCACTCCGAAATCGGTTTTGTGAATAATGATTTCCTCTTCAGAGCAATGAAAGTAACACTAAAAATATTATCATAGACGTTTTATTTATAAAAACAATATCGCCCAATCAATAAATAGATTGATCAATATATACAATTCTATGTTACAATTTAGAGATAAATAGTTTTTATGAACATTATGTTTTTGATTCATCACTAAAGATTGCGAACCACAACGACCGCCGATCGACTATTGCAAATCAATGTTCATTTTAATGATCTAAAGTTGAAATTTGCTTTCTGGTTTTGAATTATGCTGTAATTATCTAAAATTACCACTCAATAACAATGAAGAAATGCTTATGCTATTTTCGGAAGAGAGTACGAATCATTTGAAGTAATAGAATTAGGATAAATTTAACTGACTCACCAAATAACGAAGTCCTCTATCAGAAGGACAATACTTTAAGAAAGGTAAATATTATGCGATACTCGAGATCATAAGAAACAACCATAAAAACGTGATAAATGCGTCCACTGTTTGCACACACACTCACATGTCACACTTCACTTTCTCTCACATCGATTGAACGTATTGTAGAACGTATTTAACACTTACTATGCACAGACTGTTCCAGTTTTTAATTATGATTGTGTACTCTGATATGTGTAGTTCATCAGAGTCAAGAAATTATTGTCAGTTTTGCGAGCAAAAGTTTTGGGTTACCATGAGTGAAAGCTTGCGTGCAATAAAGCTGTTTGTTCATGCCTTCATAATTCAAAATGAATTGACAAGTTCATGTGCGTGAGTCGAAACAGATTTTGGGAAACATTTTCCTTTAGTCTTTTTCAGTTAAATCCTTCACAAAGCTCATGGATAATAACTGTGTCTTGACTTCCCAGTCTAACTTATTTGCCGCCTGCATGCATTTTTTTCGCCGCCAAGCGATTTAATCGCTTAACCCTCTACCGCTTAATTTTTCTACTCATATTGCCGGTATTATAACCACCGTTATTAGACGTGGCTCTAGCATCAGGTTGTCTCCAACATCACATTAGAGACGAACTGCAACTCGGCAGTGAACTTCAAAAAATACATAAGAGCATCTACTTGACGAGAAATAAAATATACGAGCAGTTTTATTGAGTGTACCATGTGGGGAACGTGTGGCGGTAGAGGGTTAAAATCGCTTAGGCGGTAAAGAACATGCATGCAGGAGGCGAAAAAGTTAGACTGGGTTGTTGAAACTCTGTAGACTTTGCACCTTTCTTCTCCTAATTGTTCGTGTGAGGTAAGCAAACAACTTAAATAACATAAAAAATGTTCATTACTTGGAATTTATACTCATTGATTAATGTCAGATTGCCAAGGCAGATGTGCAGCAGAGGCGTCCTGCTGATAAAAAAATTTACGCACTTGGACGCCGATGGTACTAAGTTCTCTTGTGTGTCGGCGCTGCTGATCAGCACAGCACGCTTTTTACAAAGAGAACTGTGTTAGTGAACACTGATTAATGCTTGTAGAAGATCTAAATTAGCAAATCATGAAGGAAATTTAATGGTCAAGTTCCTAGTTTGACGATGAGCGAAATCGGTTCGACTCGGAACATGGATCATCGCTGTCACTAGGATAGGAAGAAAGACTGGGAGGCTGAAGTGTCGCACTAGGAAGAGGCCCGCTCTTTCTTGCGCTGTTCTTCGCATCGGCAGACGCTGCAACTTCGAGGCTTTGAGGAGAGTCACTCACGGGCGACGTCATACCGCTGTTTGAACGTCCGTAAGGCAGGCCTGAGTGGCGCGATACTGAAATGTTATCGAACACGGTGTTGCTCTGGTGAGCGTCAGGGACACTGTGAATGTTGGAAGAATGGGAGGTATTGGAAGGAATGTTCATTGAAATGAGTGACTGATGGAGTACTACTCCTTCCTGTATGATGTTCTGAGAGCATTTCCTCGAGAGATAAGAGGATGGATCATGCGGATGCACACTACGAGTGTTGTTCTGAGGGTAGTCCTTATCTAAGCTATGTTGTTTAAATAACTTGGGCATGGTTGATATTCTATCTGGAGGACTGTGAAACAGTCTAGGATGAACGATTTGAGATTGAAGAACATCGCTGTCCCAGTTTTGGGGAATACTATTTACATTCTCGGGATTTGTTGACTGCTCTCGCGGTTTATCAGGTTTGTTCTCCTTTTGATTACCTGATCCGCCCTCTGGACACTTCTGAATACCTTTCACTTTCCTGGGCCATGTTGAACAGCTGTCATCATCTGCTCGGAAGGACGTGGTCAGCCTGACTCCGTCACTCAGGCTACTGCCGTAGTAGTCCACGACCCTCGGAGGTGTGGAGGTCTTGGGCGCGAGTGTCGTCATCGGCACCGTCACGATGCTCGGCGACTCGCTCTTAATTGACGAAGGCAGAACGGTGACCAGAGGGCGCCGCCATCAAACTCTTAGCTCATCACAGTTGGGTATTTTCCCTCTGGGAGGACCTGGAATGTTGGCAGGCAATAAAGTTTGTTCACCTTGCTGCACCAACCGCGGAGGAGGGGGAGGCCTAGGCATGCTGTTGAGGTCTCCGTTAGGCAAAGTTGAAGGTGGTAAATTCGGCAAAATTGTTTGTGCTTCGCTCGTGAACGTCACTAGAGTGTCAGCAAACGCTGGGGGGCACTCAGAAATATGCGTGAACACTTGAGTTTGTGTAAAAGGGGAGCTTTCTATCGTGTTACAAGAAGACACAGCGGACTGAGGAGTCTTAGCAATGACGTCTAAGGCGGCTGTGGAGCCAACGACTGATCCTGCAGCTCCAGTAATGGCGGCCATTTGGTGATCGCTGCTGCTGGCGCTGCTCAGCCGCGTCTGTTGCTCATTTTTGTCGCCCAGTCTGGACCGGTCTCTTTGGTAGTACACGCCAGCAAATATGAGTATGTTGAGTATCAGGAGAGACACGCCAATGGCGACAGTGACCGACAGCGCTGTGCTGTAGGCCACGTAATCCACTGTATCTTGAGGCATCGTCGCCTCCGCCATTGCACTCGCATTCGAGGAGTGGACATCGGAAGAGAGAGGCTGAATGGGAGGTGGAGGAGGCTGTGGCATGCTTGTGGAGGGCATTTCTGGTGTGGTAGAAGGTGGCGTAATGTAATGCCCAGCCATGTGTCTCAGTGGACGCACGCCGCCGATGTATAAAGCAGGGTCGTCGTGAGTTGGAAATAAATGGTGGAGGACCGACAACTCTTGTAGTCTTTTTTCAGGGTCAAATTCATCGTCCTGCTGTCGCTCGAGTATGTTGGGGGCCCGCAGCGTTAGGAACTCAAGTCTGCCCACCGTCTGCAGCTGCGGCACCAGCCACGTCCAGAGGGCGAGGGAGTGAGCCCTGTAGTGGTCCTTGGCCGCCACCGTCGGGCCTGTCAACACACAAACGTCATCCTCTCCAACCATGAACCCAAAACTCCCGGGCTGGAGATATGTTCCATTCGTTTTGAGCCGCACAATAGCTTAACTCTAAGAGTAAAATTCAATATTTGAACGCTTGCATAAGAAGTGACTCAACTAAATTAGATGGTAACAATTCCTCAACACACAATGAAAGGAACGAGAAATTGTACCGCCAGCTTAACCAATCGTTCCACGTTACTTTGATGTCTTATGTCGTAGAACTAAGCCATTTGTTTTGCTCAATATTTTCCCCTATACAGTAATTAATTCCCACAAGCTCATGAATAACAGTTAATCTATCTCAGAACATGAATATATGTCAGCAAAACCCAACCTGAATTCTTACCGCACTATCGTAGTGGGTGATGAGAAAATATTCAAAATTATGATCATTCATCTCCCACTCACCTATGTTGTGGTAGTGCTAGTAGTGGCACTCACCTATGTTGAGGTAGTGCTAGTAGTGGCACTCACCTATGTAGAGGCAGTGCTGGTAGTGGTACTCACCTATGTTGAGGTAGTGCTGGTAGGGGTACTCACCTATATTGAGGTAGTGCTGGTAGTGGTACTCACCTATGTTGAGGTAGTGCTTGTAGTGGTACTCACCTATGTTGAGTTAGTGCTGGTAGTGGTACTCACCTATGTTGAAGCAGTGCTGGTAGTGGTACTCACCTATGTTGAGGCAGTGCTGGTAGTGGTACTCACCTATGTTGAGGTAGTGCTGGAAGTGGTACTCACTTATGTTGAGGTAGTGCTGGTAGTGGCACTCACCTATGTTGAGGTAGTGCTGGTAGTGGTACTCACCTATGTTGAGGTAGTGCTGGAAGTGGCACTCACCTATGTTGAGGTAGTGCTGGTAGTGGTACTCACCTATGTTGAGGCAGTCATGGTAGTGGTACTCACCTATGTTGAGGCAGTGTTGGTAATGGTACTCACCTATGTTGAGGCAGTGCTGGTAGTGGTACTCACCTATGTTGAGGCAGTGCTGGTAGTGGCACTCACCTATGTTGAGGTAGTGCTGGTAGTCCATATCGAAGGGGCGCCACTTCTCAGCCCGCAGTTTGGAAGTCATGCGCACGTTCATCCTCAGCTCTTGGCCCGTCAAGAAGTTCGGGTCCCTGTCGGATCACGCGAGATGCTCTCAGCCGCAATTACGGAAGAAATTACATCGTATGTGTTGAGACTGAGAATAACTGAGTTTATGTGATGAAAATTGCAGTTTGTTCAGCGCACAAAGGCGTGTTGCAAACAAATTACTGGAACTGTAATATTTTATTCCCTTGGAAAATATCGCACTACATCGGGACTACGAGCTCCTATTTAAATTTTGCTCTGGTTCCCCGCCGCGCGTATTGCAAATTGATATTAGTAAAGCTATGACGTGACAGCTATGTTTCAGGACACCTTATTTTAGAAATTGTTTTGTAGAAACAGAAAATGAGAACAGAGGTCAGAAATCTATTATGCGACAACGGGATGCATTATTTGATCGTCAAGGAATGTTTGTTGTGACGGAGCTTAACGGACTGACGTGGAGTGACGTGCGATGACGATGGGAGTGTGGAGGGACAAGTGACGCTCGACATGACGAACCTAACACGTCATGACGTGGCTACATTAGCGCTTCAGACGCTTTACATGTTGCTGCAGGCGTTGGACACAAGCATACGTGGTCACTTTGTGGCCAGTTGCACGAGGAGGAACATAAGTGCTACTTGCATCACTTGTATAGTCTCACGCGCGCGTACGTGCCGTGCCGGGATAGGGGAATGTGAACCTCTTTCCGGTGCTCACAAAGTTAGCATTGCTGAATTTGTACGTTCAAATTCAGCGTTGTTGAGCGGCGCAACTCGTGCCGACGCTGCCGGCGCCATGCAACGCTCTGAATTATTCAGCCCTTCATGAAGTCTTCAAAACGCTATCACAAATTATGAATGGAGAGAATTTTTTCGAATGTTATTTGAAATCCCCGTCAAACCCCACGGTTAATGCAGATAAACATGGCAACTGCAAAACTCAGACTATTGTGTTCGTGAATGAAAAATTCACAGTCTTCGTAAGGCACTTCTGACTCATTCCAACCAAAAGCAAAAAAATGGGGACAAACTCGAAATGAAGATGACAATGATGAGCCACTATGTTCTTAACTCATAATTGCGCACGTACTGCTCACCAGTAACGACGCGTAAGTTTCACTGCCTTACTACAGCACTACAAAAGAACATAGTCCCTATTGACAAATAGAATGCAGTATTACAAGAGATGACGGACTGACCCGGTCTTGACGAAGTTGGTGAAGTAAGTCATGAGAGCCTCGGACACGACCACGTCCTGCTGCGTCCAGCCGCTGCTGCTGAACACTCCCAGCTCCCCCACCAGCGGGGCCCCGAACAGGAAGGCTAGCTCCTCCCCGTGTATTGCGCCCCTCACGCCCTGCACAGCACAGCACCACATCGCTTCTGTGAGCACATAACCACATTGCTCCTGTGAGCACATCATCACATCGCTCCTGTGAGCACATCACCACATCGCTCCTGTGAGCACAGCACCACATCGCTCATGTGAGCACATCACCACATCGCTCCTGTGAACTGTAGAGCGTGAGCGTACCTCGCACGCCACAGCCGCGTCACGGTCCCACAGTAGTTTCGCTAGCGCTCAAAAACTTGCAATAATTGTGCGCCAAACTAAATTTGAAAATTAAACGGTCATACGTGCTGAAAAGTTGGGGATGAATTAACATTTAAATGTCACTGTGCAAAAGTTGGCAAGCTTGATGCTAAAGAATGAGAGAAAACGAAAATACCATGAAGACCTTGGGTGTGAGTCCTTCTGAACAAATGTTTTGAATTACTCACTCCGCTTTGGTCTTGTATATGACCCATTAGTTGTTTTTAAGTAATTAAGAGCAGTCAAATCCTGTTTTTCATAGTTTCAAATTGATGTATAGTTTGAAAAGTTTTGAGCGTCTTTTGAACACTCGAAACTCAGAAATACTTGAATCGCATCAAATAATTACAGAAGCTGTAGTTTCACCTGCTGAGCAATACTCGCTGCTCATTGGTAAGGTAATTATTTCTTCACAGACTTGACACTTGTTTATCTTCCATACCACAAAGACCTAACGCACTTGCAAGAAACAATGGGACCTGGACGACTGTAAAATAAGAAGACAAAACAAAACAGCTCTTCGTTGCAATGGCCTTGTACGTTAGTTCACCCAATTGATGAATGTTGCAGGTGTGAAATGAGTAAAAAGTTTTCTAGCTCCAAGTCTCTTCAGAAGTTCCCCTCAATAAATCTAATTATGATATATATGTAAGTCACATTAATGGGTGGGCTTAGAATGCTTTAAAAAACCTTATACTGCGAGCTAGGACAAAGAAAAATGAATGGTGAGGATTGTAGTGTCGTACTATCGGCACCACTAGAGGTATTGTAGCAGAAGCTTAAACTTCTGTACCCTTAGGTGTAGGCTAAGGATCAGGATAAGTATACGCACAGCAAGGCTCCTAATAATGTACTGATTCCGTCGGTGACAGACCTTCCTTAAAACTAGCAATGCCCGGAAGTCAAACAAAGATCTTCCGTTGCTTGTAAAGGGCAAAGCGTAGCAAGACATCATAAAGGACTTCGCCGGCCAGCTTTCGGCGGTTGCGGTCTCGGCATTTCGGACCCATCCGAACCCAAGTGCAATAAAGACATCCGGTGGCGCCTGCCATGCAAGGCTCACACCGAGATATAACAAGGATCTACAAAACAGTACCTTGTTATTAAAAAAATGCTGTACATCTTAGAAAAATGAGCATGACCCATTTTGTTCTGTCTCCCATTTTGCTAATGTGCTAATGTACTTATCTTTTCACTAGTCTACGCTTTCACGAAAGAATTTTGTTAAAAAATCTTGGAGAGACTTTTCTAAGGTGAAAGGTGAAAGCAATTTACAAAATGCTCCCTTGTACCACAGATATGGGTTTTCTATACTACGCAAGACTTATGTCTTGATTCATGCTGTCTAACTACAAGTATTTTCTAAAAGTTACTGCAACAGTAACATAGGAAGCAGTTACTAGTTATTCTTTAAAACACTTCCAGCTTTGGTTGCTTAGCATTGCCTGAGTGATCTATTATCTATGTGCGTTTACTCACCCCTGGAATCTTTGTTGAGTGCGGCTGGTGGTCGAAGACGTAAAAGAAATGTTGCCTGTGAGGGGACGTGAGGGCAGCGACGGACTGCAGCAGGGGAGACACGTAGCGAGCGTCGCTGAGGGCTGCCAAAGTTGCGTCTCTCACAGCCTTCAGAGGAGCGTCGGGATGTTCCCAGTCAGTGTACTCATTGACGGCTGATATG
Source organism: Platorchestia sp. MABIK (assembly GCA_014220935.1). Lineage (NCBI taxonomy): Eukaryota > Metazoa > Arthropoda > Malacostraca > Amphipoda > Talitridae > Platorchestia > Platorchestia sp. MABIK. Next base: position 69,540 of record JACJUY010002616.1, on the reverse strand, counting down.
AACACTTCATTGAGGTGGTAGTCAAATGTGTTGCGGACCAACGTTCTGAAAATCCGGTCTCTTTTGTGAATGTCGAACCCACGAATGAGGTCGTTCTCCGAGAAGTCGTCGAAGGCTTCGTTCGGAACAACTCCGAAGAGAATGTCATACTCTTTACTCGGCTCGTCAGGCCTAGACCGAACTGGTCTTCTAAAATCTGACTTAATGACTATGCCATCTACACTTGGACCAAAGGAGTACAAAAATCTTGGAGCTGCCAGCTTAACGCTCTGCAGTTCATCTAATGATTTGTCTTTGAGGCAATTAACCATCTGATCAAATTGATCATTCGACGGCGGCTTTTCGGATTCCAGAGAGAGGAAGGAAGAGCAGTTGAGAGCTCGGCCATATTGTATGGCGTAATAGGTTGGCGACCCAACGGAGGCCCACGAGCTGAGCGCGGACCCGGACATGAGGATGGCTCTGTGAAATAGTCCCGGGACCACGGCTGTTGAGGCCATTAGGAAGTGCACACACGCGGCCCCAGTTCCGTGGCCCATAAGAGTAACGCTGCCCGGGTCTCCTCCAAACGCCCCGATGTTCTCCTGTACCCAGTGGAGGGCCGCGATCTGGTCCATGAGGCCATGGTTCATCACGTGCCCTCGGTTGCTCGTGTCTGCATTTGTGTTCAGGAAGCCTGTTCAAAGATGCAGGATATTGTTCAGCACCCTGACGAAAAACTCTGTCTTTTCACAAGAAATAAAGCTCGAGCTCAAGTTCTCTGCAAAGTTCTTGACTTCACCACGCCCTTACTAATCTCCTCTAAGGATCTCAAGTCCTGTAAGCCTGCAATGACTTATAAAATACATGAGGAACGACTAAAATCAGGCTTTGTATAATGTTATTAACCAGGGAAATCTTTTCAACCAAAATGTTATACATGTACTCGCTCACATATGCTGCAAGCTATCAGCAGAACTCCAAGTGTTCGATAGAAGAACCTTATTTCCTTTTTTAGAGATTTTATTTTACGTTATTGACAGTTTCATCACATGAGAAGCGTGCCGGAAATTTGTCTACAATTCAAACAAGTTTGTGGAAGTAGGGAATTTTTATGACAGGTCTTGAAAGGCAAATAAATGGGCGCAACAAATGTCTGAACCAGACAGTCATTTTTCATGATAATAATTTGAAGAACTTTGGCCAAGAACATCTACTCAAAAGCATTTTCAACAAGTATTGTTTATTAAACGACATTTGCAGAAGCAATTTTTTGTGATGGAATAGTTACGTCATCAGCGTTCGCACAATGACGTTTTATGCGATTTGCGTACAGTTTTGATTTTCTTTCTGAAAGGGCCGAAGATGTAGCTCAACAAAACTCATATATGGCACTCAATTTCTTGTTTTAAGTTTTGATGTTCATCTATTTTCTTAAAAAAGATTTCCTCTCCCTCCTCCTCCCCGTCAAGACAGCACGACATTGATTCGGGGACGTCAATTTTTCTATTAAAAAATTGTAGAAAATGTACTCCATAAAATCGTTCTAAATTCACATCTAAAATGTATTGCCACTCAAGTGAGTCGTTCCATAAATCTCCAAACAATTTCAAAACCCATGTTGAGTTTTATTTCAACTTGAAAATGCACGAGGCTGGAATAACATTTAAAACCCTTCAGTACAAGTAAGTTTGCCTCCCAGTGCTATGTGCAGTGCGCACCGGGAGCACAGCACAACGCGTTCTTGATCCCTATCACGAGAACAATTACCGCTAATTGTCCATGAAGACCTTAGAGCGCCTGCCAACTCACCTAAAGGCCCTAGTCTGTAATTGAGCGAGACGACGATCACCTCGCCGTATGCAGCCAGCACCGAGCCGTCGTAGGGATTAGCGGCGCCCCATTCAAAGCTGTCACCGTGTATGTAGACCAGCACAGGGAACGCTTTGTGTCCGACTGTGTCCACCACTGAGCGAGGGAGGCGGCATCAGGGTTATGGGATGGGGTTCTTTGACTTAAATTATTCCATTCCAAAATGGTCTCATCATTAAATAGTGCTCATGGGTTCTTTCATATAACAATTATACTGCTGTTTGTAAATGAATAGGAATAATTTGAACTTATATAAGCATGAATTGTGTGTGCTATAGTCGCTGTTAAACTTTTTAAAACATTGTGGAGAAATATTCTGGGCAACTTTCTACTATTAACATCAATAATTTGTTGGCATAAACAGTGATTATAAAAACTCATGAAAAATTAAGTTACGTGAAAATTTTTAAATCACCCTCCAAATGAATCAGAAATCTAAACGTTTGACTCTCAACAAGTACACACCAAGCAAGATTCGCTTCTGTTAGATGGAAAATTCTTTTAGAAAACCCTACTTCAACACCCAGGCTGTTCATGCGTCCCAGCTTATTATTGAAATATGTGTTCGTGACGGATGAGTTTTCTATGAAGTTTCATTCCAATCCAGCATGCGTGTGCCAGACAATGCTTGATTTCTACTTAATTCTTTGTACGGGGTGTTGTCCTTACCTTGAGAAGGTACGTGGATATTTAAGTAGAGACAATCTTCCGCTTGATTCGATAAGTAATTGATCAGTTTTTGGGCTGACAACAATCTGTCCTTGGGGAAGGTAGGGGAGTTGAGGTCGGGCAGCAGCTGGGGACACACAGGCCCGTATTGCCTGGCTTCCTTCTCGTCTTCCCACGGTCCAGGGGCTCGGGTGGGAGAAAACCTGTTGGAACCCGTCGGGGGAGTGGCGTAGGGCACCCCTAGGAACACCTCGACAGGCCTTAAGTTCTTGTTGGGCAACGCCCTGATGAAGCCACGCAGTTTGCCTTGACGAGTGTCAACGACCCTCGGGCTGCGCACTTCACCTGCCGTGTGAGACATCAACATTTTGTTCACGTTCTGTTTCAGTTACTTGGCTTGTATTCAGAAAATAAATAGACACAATTTTTAACACACAGTGTGTTTCATTTCTTTGTTATCAAATCTCTCCAGCAAGACCAACTTACAGCTACTGTGAATTTATCATGAGCGAACAAGTTGGACTTAGCTTACACAATGGAGAGATCACACACAAACCTGCCACGGAGTCAAGCCAGACGGACGCTAGCACCAGTGCCACCAGCAGAAAGTAAGACATGCTGGGCGTGCGGTTCTCTCCTTGCCGCAGGCCGACACTCCGGCTCCTCCCACCGCCCTCATCTGGGCCCGAGTTCGTTGCTAGGATACCAGCACCGGCGGCTCGATACATAGAGGAGCTGTCGGCATGCCTTGTGGTTGAGGTCCGTCGCCTCACATCTTGGCTGCACGGTGATGAGAAGAGAAAGCTGAACATTTCGTCAGCGAACATGACCAAAACACGAAAAATGAATCATTCAATACGTTAATAGCATCCATCTAAATAATTAGAAACATGAAGAGCAAGTTATCCGTATTCTAATCCTGAGACAGGAGAATGAAAGGATGTAATTTCCCTTACCTCGCACCTCACAGTTATTGAAGCTCTCCAGTTGAACAAAAGGGAGTAAAAAGGTGTCCTGTAATGCGCTGGTGACAGTTTTACGGAGCTGCACGCAAGAATGGTTCCAATATCCGCATTTTAAATGACGTCAGCTATTTCGAATAAATCAATTTCAATTCACTTATATTATATCGTTTGAGTAAACTTGTGAGGAATTCAGCAAATCTATTGTATGTTGTAATGCAGACAAATGCGCGTCACCCTATTTTTCTTGCTCTAAAATTCCAATCACGAAGATCTTTGAAATATTTTTAAAATATGACTGTAATTGACTTAATGTCTTTAAACAGATCATTTTATAGCTCATTGGGTCGAAGAATAATATACAGCGCTTACAGACACTAATTCATAATACGTTTTTACTACTAGCATGATGTGCAAACTCTGACAGACATGTAGAAATACTGTATGCGCAATTCGTAATTCAGTTCTTCTCTCGGCTTCTCTCTCTCTTCCCATTCTAAGCTGCAGAACATCTCTCCCACCTGCCCCATCTTGCTCTGAGGCCCGCTACTTGGTGCTATTTCCCAAGTGTCCTTGAATTGCACCAGCAGCCTCATTATCATCCTGCCCTCACTATCTTGCTTTCCTCATTTTACCACTTTGCTGCCCTCTCTATCCTGCTACCCTCACCACATTGCTAGCTGTCATCACCATCTTACTGCTTTCCCTATAATGGTATCCTCACTAGTTTGTTGCCCTCTCTATCTTGCTGCCCTCACTACTTTGCTGACCGCACTTTCTTGCTATTTTCACTATCATGCTGCCCTTTCTATCTTGCTGTCCTTTATACTTTGCTGCCCTCACTATTTTACTGCCCTCTCTATCCTGCTGTCCGCACAAATTTTCTGCCATCATTATCATTCTCTCCCCACCAGTAGAAAAGGCCAACAGTAGCCCTACTCTCATCACTTCACGGCCTCTTCTTCCATCTGCCTCCGTTGTGTTCAAATCTCCCTTGCTATCCGGAGCCCCTATTGCTGCCGCTTCTGTCTGCAGCACAGTCTCGCATGCGTCACCTACTTTCTGCCTTCACATCTCATGTAAAATGTTTGTAATCTTTGTTCACTTTGTTACTTTTTCTCTCAGGTGCTGCCCTGGTTTCCACTTTAGCCTTACCTTCCTCCGGGATACCTTCTACACCTCTATGTTAACCGAGTCTTTTTTCTATCCAGACTCTTACCTTCATTTGCACGTTTCTGTCCTTTCTGTATATTTTTGTCTCACCACAGGCTCTGGTATGAAGCGAAATTCTAATTTAAAAGTGCAATGTTACTCGGCAAAAATCAAATTGAATACGGTCGTCATTCGACAACTTATTTGATCCCTCTCGTGCACTCAACTTCCAATGCGTCAGTTCTTCATGGTCAGTTCTAGGTCTACGCTAAATTGCTGCATTCTAGGGAACTGTAGTTAGAGACTCTCCTCACGTAACCCGTGACTGTAGCGTATATTATGTCACCTCATGTTATTAGCTTAGAGCAGAAACAACAGACTTCAAGTGAACTCAGCATAGAAACAATGATTTAAACGTATTGTACGACAGAAGGAAATGATGTAGGACATTGCATACTTGAAGTAACGAGTTACTGCAGCCAGCCACCTGCTATTTCTACACTATACACTGCATGGCTCACCACCCTGTACGGATGCGCTGGAGTGCAATGTTGGTGCAGAACGAACTCCATGCGAAGTTATGAACAAAAGGGTCTCCAACGAGCATGTTTTTTTCGAAGAAAGAGACAATTAAAGTAATGGCGGATCCGTTTGAGAATTTGGAAAATCCTCTGGAGGGTCAGCTTCATTTAGAATATGAAATCAATTCCACGAAATACAAGTGAGCCACGAACGCCTGTTTGGACATCACTCACACCAAGTATTGGAGACTCTTTCATAAACTCTTTTTCTCATAAAAACTCTTTTGATAAACTTCAACATTTTCTTACACACAATCCCTTTCCTGTACACATTTACGAGCATGCTGTTGCACATTCAAAATTTGGGCGTTCCGAATTTCCAATCAGGTTTATATTCCAACACCTATTTCACTTTTTTTTCCTACCCCACTTTTTATTTCTACACCTTACCCTATTCTCATTTCTCTCCATATTCTCAAATATTTCCCTATCCCAATTCCTCTCCCTATTCCTCTCAACATTATTATCACCAGAAAAGAAACACACATCATCATTATTGTTCTAAATTCTCTTTCGTAATCTGCACACACTAATCCTTGTACATAAACACGTTATAATTTAACTTAGAGCCACACACAGTGAGATGTTAATGGTTTGCTTAGATAAGAAATAAAATCTACTTCGTGGATCCCAGCTTGTTCTCTGAACAAGTTTTCAAACTTTTGTAACAAATAGAGTAAATCTTCAATAAATTTAATTTTAGCTGCAGGACATCTTTTTTTCCCCGTTCATTTTCTCTGTTGGTTTAATTGTCCATTTCAGTGTTCAAAAGAGCAGTTTGATCCTCTGCACCTGCACTCAGAAGCCGTCAAATTACTCCACTACTTACTCCCCTGCATGAGAGAAATTATTCTAAAAATTGATAGTTTATTGGCTACCACATTTTGAAGCCAAAGTCGTCGCAAAAAATTAAACTAAATGAGTTAAAACATCAATTCATGGAGCAAGAGGTTGTTCGTTACTGATCAAAGATATTCTGAGCCCGATATCGAGTACTGTGCGTGTTGATACCAGTCATACTCCACATTCTTATTACTGTTTCGCTCCATTTTACCTAGAGTGCATTTGCGTAGTTGCTACGGTTACTTAATTTAGGTCGTAAGGAGCCGAGTTTACCACATTCACTGCGATCGGTTAAACTGAAGTTCAATAGCCAACTCATATTAAAAGTCAAATGTTGGGAAAAAATTTATAAATAGCAAACACTAATCGGTTGAAATAAATACATCATATTAAAAAGATTGTTCAAAATTTTTCAAGCGACCCATCGATGGGTCGTTTTACAGCTGGGAAAACTTAAACACGGCACACCGGTGGGTAAACCGCAATGAATATGTTAAAAATCGACTTCTCTGCTCAAATACATTTCTTTCTTTTTCTAAGAATGAGAAAAAATGTAATAGCACGACTACGCTTTACCTCGTACGCTAAAATATATTTTTAAAATAAGTGAAATAATTAAGGTGCAATTTATTTTTCCGGTTCATAAAAACAATTTACCTAGCGGTACACATATGGCCTAATTCGCCGTGAACGTGTTTGTGCTGCTGAACTATAGTCCTCATTTCCAGCTTTGTATCATTTTTTTATCGTTTTATTCAGTAAGTGATAAAATTAGTGCATAAGACCACGAATCAACACACTACAGCGTGAAACTCCGAAATTCATCTTCTGTTCGCCTCTCAGCAGTTCAGGCGAGGCTAAATAGCTCAGCTCAATGCAGGCATCTCATCTGATACGCCGCTCTATAGAGGACACCCGGTGCTGCTATAGCGTGAGGTCTACCGCCATATATCGCATACCCAGGTGCGGTTTGAGCTGTACAAATTAAGTGTTTATCGCTAAATTAAATGCATGGAAATAAGTGATATCCATTAGTAACCTAACCTAAACTAACCTTACGTGGTAGTACTAGCTAGAGGTAGATCTCATGCTACAGTGTGGTACACCTCCTCTATAGCAGCACCGGAAACCCCATGCTTGCCTCCGCACATTGGTGGGAAGGAGTTTTATTCAAGACTCACAAATTCTGAAGGAAATTCGTCATGCTCTGCACGACGGCGAGCATGAGAGAGCGTGAGGGTCGTGCATACCAGCGCAGCTTACACACCGTGCTGCAGGTGTGAGCGTTACGGGAGGAAGAGCTGGCAATGAGAATGGTTTTCATCAGTACTGTCTGAAATGTGGAAATTTATGTCTATCATCAGGTGAAAATAATTAGGACAGAGCTTACGAGGCAATTCTTTTCCGTTTATCATGTCAGCTTGAATACAACTTCATAAAGCATTAACTTTTCCGAAATTGAAGCATATTGAAGTCTTGCAGTGAGGAAAGTCTAGCGATAAAGAAAAGGGTCAAGATAGTCATTTTACATTTGTTCTAGTAAAACAAAGCTGGCTGAAAACCCACATAAAATTGAATGTTTTAGCCACAAGAGTCATTTTCAGCATCTGAAACAACATGAAGCCGTACATAATAATTTGATAAAAAAAGATCGAATCTAATAATACACTGATTTTACGATATGTACCGGGAAGCAAAATTGAGTCTCATTTGAAACAGTTTTACTTTGATATTACGAAGGTGTTCTAAAATACGTAAATCTTCTTGACTAGAGGTATAATCATTATCTGGAAGTTGACCAAATAGACAGGAAGGCTGCATTTCTCTGTGTGAGAGCGCACTGCAGGTTGCATAACAGATGCAAGAGAAAGATTTTTCCGGAAGCTCCTTCCAGCGTGGTCAGCCACACAAATACGTAAAGCCCCTCTTTGACCACCCAATGTTCTCCGATGCAAAACGTGCGCAACAATATTTGTATTCGATTAACGAGAGCCTAGCCTTTGGAAGCTCCGATTGGTAATCAAACTTCGGCAACACACGAAAAAAATCTTTCCTCGAGCAGTTGTCATAAGTTGACGATTACAAATTTAGGGTTCAAGAATTTATATATTGAGGCATTAACAAGACAAGATGAAAACCCATTATTGTGGAACAATTGCTGTAAAATCGATTTTTTTTTGTGCAAAGTATTTAAGGTAAAGCATGAATTGTAAGCCCTAGCAAAGGAAGTTTTGAGACAGGATTAAGTCACTTATCGAAGCTCATAAGATTCAATTTCGAAGCTCATTTCGAAACTCATTTCGAAGCTCATTTCGAAGCTCATAAGATTCAAAATGAGAACATGGGATTTAATCATGCTTCTCGGTACTTATTGTTCACTCAGTAGTATTGTGTTGTATTGTACCGTCAGTACTACACAATCAATATTGTCCAGTTAGATTATGTTAGATTTTTTCATCAAATTGCCATATGCGATTGTTGATCCAGATTCTGAATGTGACTATTGAAGTTAAAACGTTCACTTTTATTTGGTTATAAAGGTTGTTTCGTTTCACTAAAAACATGAAATAAAAAATGAATGTTTAAAAGTTGCTTCCTCTGTCGCTTCATAAATTGTTATTATAAATTCCAAGGAACAATTGGGAAACGTAGGTTTTGAAGTATGGCAGTTTTCGACATAAAACAGGAAATCAGACGAATGAGAGAGCGGGTGTACGTATGTAGTCTTGATGTAATATGAGAAAATGCTTATCTCGATAGTGTTAGGTCTGGAAACCAATTTTTAATCGATTATGCGGCATTAGCAGACATTAATTTGCGATGTCGGCATGATAATAAAATTGTTTACGTAAATCGTACCATGGTACGAGAGAGCAAACTCACCACCTCTTTGGCAGAATACTTCAACAGAACATGGACTACTGCACAGAATAAAAGATTCTGTCAAGAATTGTGAAACGAAGTTGTCAGTAAGATGTAATTTCATGAAATTGAATCGTACATGATATCGATGTTCACATTTTGTTCTTACACACATGAAGTATACTCAGTGAAAGCTGTTAACGTTTTTTTCAGTTTAATCAGCGCGCGAGTAGATCATCTCGCTGCGATTTTGATTTTATTCCTCCCCATAGGCAGCAACCTGCTTCATTTTAATTTCATAAGCAGTGACGCTAAATGAATTCAAAATAGATCGGCATTCGAACCTTAAAATAGAGTTATAAAGTTCTTTCCCACTGTTACGCATTCCAACACAATGCAAAAAAGTCAACATAAGAAGATGTAATTAAAGGGTTTTCACCACCATATCCAGGGATCAAAACTTAGGTTTATGCAATTTTATTTTAAAAATATACCGTATAATTCTGCGTTATTTGTCGATGCCAGACAACGCAGATGTTCCTGCATTTGCAGCTCTAGAAAAAAAGTTATAATTGAATGAGTCATTATTAATTTTCCTCAGCCTTTTATAACTTTATTATTATATGAAGTTATGAGATTATGCGAACATTAATGCAGCTCTAAAAAAATTTACAATTGAATGAGTTTTTAATTTTCCGCTGCCATTTATAACTTCATTATTATACGAGGTTATGTGATTATGCGAACATAAGAATTATGTCTGAAACTATCATTTATATTGCAATGCTTTAGAAAGAATAATTACGATGTTCGTTCATATTTTCCTGTTATTTTGACGTTTCTAGTCATTACGTCTTGGAAATAAACCAGATAATTGAAAACCTTTCTTTAAATAACGGACCTTTATTCCGTGAATTGGCCCTTGCACATGGAATGAAAATGCGTCTTGATAAATACTCTCTCATGAGTATAAATGGTCTAAATGTTTATAGTAAATAATTGGTGGCCATCCATTCCCGGAATGTCTTGCAGCGCTTGCGGGGTTTTTATCCTTGGGCAGCAAGATATAGAGTCGAGGCGACCGGCGCTGGATCGCTGACCCGGAGGACATCCATCTTGCCGAGACGTTTATCACATCGCGGGAAGCCTTCCAGAGCCTGTCTAGCCCCCGGATCTGGACGCAGATCTTATAGACTGCTGCCCCGATTGATATTTGCGCGAGATCGTAATTCCTCAAAAGGAAGCGGCTAGGAATCGATGTATCAGGAAATGCCGCCTGAATGTTGTTTCTGTGATGATGTTTCCGAGAGGCAATCGGTTCAAGGAAGTCATTCTAAAGAAAAGACGTGTTGCTGAGTCGTAACATCGCTAATAAGGGCAAAATTTTCACGATTTGTATTTCTTTTCATCAGGGTAAAAATGTGAACCCATTCTTCTCGTCCGTGTCATGCTTAGTTAAGGAAAAGAATTTCATTACCTGTGTCCCACATCATCGAGGAAAAAGCAAAATCATGTTCTCCACAGGGGCTGAAACAATGTAATTATAAAGAGATAGGAACATTTATTAAGCATAAGCCACGATGGAACACTCCCATACCCTTACAGGTTCTAAATCAAACTGTTAATGAAAGTTCGTTGATAATCATTGTCAGTAAAATACAGATGAAAATGTGAACTGCGGCAACGTTGGCTTAGATATCAGACCACAGACTAGGAGACAGACAGACCTGGTGACTGCAGCCAAGCGCAGCCATGTCTCTCTTGCAGTTACTTGCATTGCAAAACATTTCCATACTTCAATCGGTAGGTGAGAACTCAAATTAAGAAAGAGACAGCAATACTGAACGTTCATGTGTAATCACTGGTTGTAATCTCTGAAATGAGTCTATTAATATTTACTCTCTCTTCAGAAAGCATAAAATATGCAATATTTATAGCTTAGTTAGACTTGTCCATCTTATGCTAAGGGGACTGGTCCCCCGGGAAATACTCTTAGATTACTTCGCCTGAAGATAAGCCTCTTAAATTTCTATCTTCTGTGTTCTTTTTGCTTATATTAGTTTTCATGCCTTCCCTACAATTTTGTAAATGTTTTTTCTTTCATTAAAATTTATTTCTCAACGCAGGGTTTGAAAATGGGAATATACCTTGAGCTCTGAGTGAGCTTTCAGAGTGAGCTCAGCGTTTTCTACTATCCATCCTAAATGGTCCCTTCTCGTCGCTCACTTCAGATCGCTTATTTTGCAGGTATGGGAGTCTGATATTGCACAAATAATAATTCTAATATCTACACCAATCTGACCAAGGTAATTTTTGTGATAAAAGGGTCAAGTTATCAAAGCTTACTCAGTGAAAATGTAACTCATTAATATTGAAAATGATTTTAACTTCAGGAGAAGTAAAAATTTTCCATTTAGTGGTTAGGATGTGTACTTGAGATTGGCATGTTTCTATCTTCAAGTCAGCGGTTTAACAAATCGGATGCGTTAACATTAATTTAAAAGCTATTTTATAGACTGACGTAACAGTAGGAACGAAATTCTTACAACAAAAATCTAGAATATTTAAAAAAAAAGAGAAGTTCATTCGTCGATGTTATACGAGCAGGCACAAAGGTTAACTCTAACGGGAAAATGGTTCATAATTAAAACTGAAGATTTGAGTATGAGTTGCAGAAGAATGAATTTACTTCTTCAGGAGCTTAGGAATGAGCTCGTGCATCACAGCCTTCACGACCATCACGTGACTCTCTGACAGTTTCTTGTCTGCTGAAGTTTCTTGCTAAGAGAAATGAAAGGCAACGTACCTTGATGGTAGGGAATTTTACTCTTTATTCCCCCTGTGAATCCATGGCACAAAACGTCTTGCAATTGCATTCCTAAAACGGAGACCTAGTTCTAATGGTAACTAGCAGCAGTAAGGTAATGAAAAATGCAGCAGTAAGGTAATGGAAGGCTCCAAAAAAGGAGAATATTTAGATGATGAGAAGACGATTTCAGAACGCTATCTAGCTGAACTTTCAAAAATGACTACTTAGAAAAAACGTCATTTTAAAATGACTATATACTTACTTGTGAAGTTTTTTGGAGTCAAAGACAAATAAATTATGACTCGCTGGCGAGTCATGGGTTGGACACAATGGCCGTACAAGTCAGGCTTTCACGACTCTGTGTGCGATATGGAAAATTCCGAGCCATGGCGTTGCATGTGAGAGAAACCGAAGTTTTGAAAACTTTTCATTTTCTGTAAGATGAAGTGGTTAAATTTAATACTTGTTCTGCATAACAAACCCAGTTTGTGGGAAGACTGAAAAAAATTGCCCATGAGTGGCAAAACGTTAGTACGCTGTAGCAGTATTGCATCAGTTTTCCTACCATAGCTGGCAAAAAATGTATGCTTGTTGTTATAACTGGCTACAATTGCCATATTTCTATACCTCTTTAGCTGTGATATCCCGTAAACAGCCGTATTCTTGTTGCACCTGAACTCAGCGGCTTGTAGCTTTTCGGAGCTGGTTGCACCATTAATTCTTCTAATGCCAATTTCCGAGCGGCTGAGCAGGTTCCCTGTCATGACATGTTAGTCCATGCAGCAGCGGAGAGATTTCCTGCTGAGTTTCAGCGCAGGAAGTTTTGGATAATTTTATAAATTTTGAGTAGGGAGAAAATAATTGGTCTCCAGTTTTTCCTTCAGTGTGAGCTCAACTTGCCGGCACAAGCTTAAAATAAGTTAGCTGGTTGTGTGCAGCTCGTCTCTATCGGGGTAGCATTCTGTCAGTAGAAACAACTCACTCAGACAAGAGCAGATTAGAAGGGATATAACACTTATAGATCCAGTGAATATTTGGACAGATGTCTCCAACGGTTTGCAGTAGTTCATCGCAGTGAAGCACTTCAAGGGTGATCTAGAGCAGCACTTTGCATCCTAAGTTCTGATTGCAGCGAAGATAGATTAGAGCCGCGGAAGACATTTGGTGTCGCGAAAACTATACGCGATCTACAGTAGTTCATAATGATATAAGATACAATCTGTCAGTAGTGGGCACTACTGCGTAAAAGCAAGCTGCAGTTTGTTTCCGATGAGTGGATTTAACTGACAGAAGAACTGCAGCGACATACGAAGTCACGGTGCAAGAGTATTGCTGTATAAGCGGACATGACATTGCATTACTGCGTTATTGTTACTGCGCTGAACTGCTGTAGTACTGCACCGATTTTGATAGGTTAAACTGCATCTTCCATTCCCTGATGCTTCTTAAGCTCATAGCATTTTAATCAAAAAGGAAAACATTAACAAAAAGATTATTCATCTAACCCACTTTGACTGGACAAACAGCGATTATTCGTTAGAATACCTGTGCATTCATTTAATATTGTCGATTGTTTATTTTAGCGGACGAATGGATGTTACCAGTAAACATTGGGAAAAGTTGGTGCCTCGCATTGCATAAAGCTTGACAGCTCATCAATATTCCAACATGGTGTGCTGTCCTTGAGCAGCTACACATTGTGCAGCCATAACACCGTGAGATTAGTTCGTGTGGTAGACTCTAATGTTACAACTGTCATGAGTCAGCAATTATTTCGGCGTCTAGTTGGGATGCGTCTGCTGAGTGAATTTCACTTAATTCTCCCCCAAAAAACAGAAACTAATTACGAAATATATTCAAGTAGCCATCTATGCACTTTTTTATGAACTGGAAGAGTAAAATTACAAGCGAACAACTACTCGCATTGCGTATTTTGTCTTTGTAATGTGTATTACGTCTTTTTAACCGTGCGCCCTACCTGGGAGTGTATGCAAGATCACATTCATGCAGGGGGTCAAGACTCTGTCTAAGCAAACGCATCCCAATGAAGCTTTACATGTCCCAAAACGCGTTGCAGTCTCAATAAACTGCAGCTTGCAGGAAAACTGAGAGGACTTTCTGATCTTAAGTGCTAAAATCCTGTCATATATATAATAATGTAAGAGTTTTTAGATCAACTACTGTTTTTATGTGAAATGTTATATAAAAACAAATTTTCATTCCAAAACACTCAATTTCGTTCAATTCTTCCTCGTAAACAAACCAAAAGCGTCAGAGTGAATATTTTAAATATGCATCAACTTATGAAATATCTTTGAGCTATTATTAAATCTAAACAGCAAGCATAAACGTAAATAATATTGGACAATCGCAACGAATGTGCTAGAAATTAACTTTCCTTTTATTAACGTAACACATTTGATACGAAACCAAATTATATACCTTCGTGTAACCAATGATGAGTTTGTCAAACCACTGCATACAATTTTCTTCTTGCGTTCAGTAACTGACTCTTGAAATTTCATTTGTGTTTAATTTCACAAGTCTTCTGTGCCGCTGTCACAGACGCATTGGTCGACATGCATTGATTGACAGCTTGGATTTGGTTTCATCTTTTTAAACTATTCGGTAAAGTCAAGTTATTCAAAATATATCTGTCTATCGTCTGTTAAAAATTTTAAAACTTGAAATGACCACCATAACAACATTTTGAATGTAGCCTAGAAATCCAGGATATTCAGTTCAGTTTACAAGACCGCAAGGGAGTGGTCAAACAGGACGCGGTCACTGCAGCTATTTATTCGGTTCATAAGCAAACTTTTGCTTTTTGTACTCGTTTTTAAGCCCATCATTAATTGGAACTAATTTTAATGTCAAATAAGAGAAAATATTTGAATTTCCAAAAATACCAGAGAACTTCAACCAGCTCAATAAGCACGACATGCGCTGCTCGGCTCCGCAAAAAATATCGCAGGGCGTCCGTCGGCAGCGCTCGATAGGTCTTGAAAAATTAGAGCAGAACTTACCAGAAAAAAATTTGTAAAGAAAACGCATCTGCCGGCAGATGCCTGAAAGTGTTCAAGTCCAATGTGATGCAGCACAATTTTAGACTTTGCTGTGCTCGGGTGCCACAGTAAGGTATGAGGACATAAATTTTGAAATATTCTTCGAGAAACTCACCCTCAAGTGAAGTTCTTCAAATATTGCTTCGTATCATGTAGACAATGTACTGACTGCACACATATCACATTTCTCACAAAACACAGCTGCAATGAACGTGTTTTTTTTTCTAAATCACATGACCACCGGATGTTAATCAGGGCACAAGTTTCATATCATCACACGAGTAATTTTGAGCAGCAAATTATTTTTGCGCTATCACTTGAACACGTTGCAGCTTTGAGTGTGTGTGTGTGCAGTCTACACGATGTTGCTTGCCTCAACAATCACTCCAAACAGGAAGGTTTGTTCAACTCCGAATCAGAACGGAAAAATATTAAAATGATTGCTCTGCTTCCAAGGACAAACACTCGTTACAGTTCTATGAATTTCTAGGACGCTCTCTTTGGCTCTTTGCTGATTGGTTTCTTTCAATGATTCTGCGAAAATGAATCATGTTGTGAACAACAATTTTTAGACTCGGCATTTTGAGACAATAAGTGTCAGGATTGGGATTACATATTTTTGAAAACAACAATATTCGTATTGTTCCGGGCTCTAAGAAGTGCTGGCTCAGTTCCGCGACTGTTTTAAAATGGATTGTGAAAATGTTTTGATCTGACCTCACATCATTTAGCTGCAAATTTCCATCAGGAGGAGTGAAAAAAAGTGATTTGGTCGATCTGCTCATGCAACGAAATAATCAAATGGTCAAATGGCTTAAAATGTTTTTTCTTTGAGCCTAGCTAAAAAATTGGAAAACCATTCTTCATTATTTAAACATACCCCTGTACAGAACAGGAAAACACAAGCGCGGGACGCACAGCAGCTAGCGGGGGGGAGACGCTGCACGTTCTCTGAACCACTTCACAGACCATTCCTCTCATCGCCTAAATGAGGGTTAAGTTTTTATTTGAGTGTGTTAGGAGCACCCAGAATTAGTTTTCGATCGCCAAGTTTTTAATCATATAGTCTCAGGGATTTAAATTATCCTCTGAAGTTATATTTCGAACTGAAGGTTTCCGCATTAATGAAAGACTTAAACGAAAAAAAGTAGCGAGCAGCCTCGAGAAGAAAAATTTAGCTCATGAACAAAACGTTATTTATCTGGAAGCTCTTATGAAAATTTCTTTCGCAAAACATCAGATGTCATGCGCTTGTTAGTCTAGCTTTATTAATCTTGCCGAGCTAACACTGACAAAGTGAACATTAAAACTCTTAATGTTCTAAAGCTTAATTTTTTTGACCAATTTAATTTTATGATGGAAGTTGCATTCATGAAAAACTAGAAATATTTTACCAGATTTTCAATGGAAAAAATATAGCTGGTCATTAGAAAAAAAATTTCTCCATAAACAGTGTCAAACCAAGAGGTAACATGTCAACTTGAAGCAAACAGTTTCAACTCCTTTCAAAGATTTTAATGTAGAAGTGGTTGCATACAATGACTAGTTTTATGCATGAGTGTAGTGTATTGGTGGGAGTGAAGCAAAAGGGATCTTTGCTAAGTAGTTTAACTTCTATATCCTATGAGAGTTTTTTTATAGAAATACGGAATGCAACTAGCTCGCCCAATACTTTTCTCTGAAATATTTGCATTTATTGGACATATATATAACTCATGTCGAAGTATGTATTTATTGCGCGATTTAGGCAACACAATCATAAGTGAAAACGCTTTCTACAAGCAGATTATCCAGAAGCGGGTTAAGATCAGGAGAAGAGGAGGGCGCAGCATCTGGGGCCCTGGATCATCTCGAGATCACAATCACCACATTGACATGAGCCTCTTTATTCTTCATGTCATAATTAACGCTATTCCTTAACAATATTTCACATCTGGTTTGAATTTAAATGAGAATTTGTTCAGTGAAATTTGTGTTTGAGGTATACAGCTAAACCATACAATTAAGAGTGGGGACACCACAACCAGCGCGTATATTCTCCGGCGCTGCCACACCGCGTGTTCTGCTGTGTGCTCAGCGTCCCTGGCGTGCAGCGGTGTGGTGTGCGTGAGTTGGCAACACGTGACAGGCTCAACAATGTCTGCCCAAATGCCCCAATCCTCGGTGCCAAACTTTGTGGTCTCAACTAGATCGCTTTTACGCTCGCATCTAGGAGTAAGCTAAAGTGTTTTGTGTGCTGATGTTTGTCTTTTAGACGTAAAAGATCCGTAGGGGACCGACGCCCATAGCGGAAATGTAATTGGACTATTTGGGACGGAAAAATTCATGGTAGAATTGAGTTTATGTTCAAAGAAAAAGTAATTAACTTCATCATAAGTATTCAGTGAAGGACTTTTCACTTAATATTTTCTTAGTTATGTTCACAAAAATAAAGCATCATTTTCAGAGCGAAAGAGAAAAACATTCTTCGCTCTATTTCATTTGGCCATGAATTCCAACGCAGATGTTTGGAGCTAAAACTACATGGGACGCCGCGGCCTCAAGCTACGGAGCTCCACGCAGCACACGCACACACCCAACCCGTCCTTGTGCTGAGGGCAAACTGAGGCTGCGAGCTGAGTGAAGCTGCGCGACTGGCAATCGATAGCCCGTTCCTGTGTGTTGTGTGTGCCTGTGTGCTGCTGTGTGCTGCTAAATGCTGGCTGTGTGCCTATGTGCTGCTGTGCTGTGCGCCTGTGTGTGCTGTGTGCCTGTGTGCTGTTCTGCGCCTGTGTGTTGCAGCGCGCCTGATAATCTGAACGCTCGATAAAATCTACTTAACAAAATACACATTGAGTGAGGGACGAGCGAGGACGTACTCACTTTCCCCTGCACACAACTCAAAACTTGTTTGTTTTTAAATAAATTTTCTATTGATATGTGCAACGAGAAGTAATAATTCGAAAGGTGTGCTTACAGTGCCATGTTTTACCATAATATTTTAATTATCATTTATCACTATTCTACCATCCTTGAGTGCTGATGTGAGCTTATTTTAATCTTCAAGAGTATTAACCATAAAATGAAAACAACATGTTTAATGAAGAGGAACTTTACCAGTCTTAAACCACGCAAAGAAGACACATGAAAGATTAAAAAATTCTGCATGAAACTTTTTTGCATCTAACATGCTGAAAACGTTTGCACTAGATCTTTCATATCACAGTGGATTTAGTGTGAAAACTTTAGCAGACTGAATATACAATGAATATTCTGAAGTAGACTCTCGCGCATCATTGATTGCCCGAGTGACCTTCAATTAAGCTTATTGTCTCTATTACGGCTCTACAGGATGAGTCTTGCGTACCTTACCTGCCCTTCAATTTTGTGGGAGTCTTGAAATCTCATTTCAAATCTATAATTAGTTTAGATCTCGAATTCTCCCTCTTCTTGCTGTTCCTTGAGACTCAGACGGTGCGCGCTGAGAGGAGACCTCACACGCTTGAGAAAAAGAGGCATAAACTGCACACGGCCGACGGGCCAGTCAGCCTGCTGTCGGAATAGAAAATATTATTTAAACAGCTCTTCATTTACCGTGGAGACACACATCGTCTTTTACAACACAACTTTAAAAAATAGCAATTTCATTCGTAAAATTAAATTTAATTCGCCTACTGTGCCAGTGCCGAGCGACATTGAGATAGTTGAATCTCAGGAGTTTTTTCCGTAGACTTTCTGTCGAAGGTCAAAGTAGACGTAGTAAATGAATTCCGTTTAAAAAACAATCCAATGAGCGTCACGTTCGCATTGAAAGCGTAAAATCAAATACATGTGTTTGAGATGGGTTGTTTGCCTATATACACAAAGACAATAACAGTTTTGATAAGTGTACCGAAGTAGAGTGTGGGCTGATGGCCCACACTCTAATGGCACACTCTCTGATGGCCCTTCTGATTTCGCAATATTATATTACTCAAGTAAAATAAATTGCATGATAAACAAAATATGCGCACATGTTTTTGAATGGTACCTGTGAAGTTTTTCAATCCTACAATGCTGATCATTACTATGTTAGACTCACTAGCAGCACAGGCAATGGTGCGGTTGTGGTTATCTAACAGCGTTGTGTTTGGCTCTCCAGTAAATCTATGGGCTCCTCCCTTCCCTTTTCTCCCACGGCCCCCTCCTCCCCAGTGGAACTGCCAGGACTGGGTCAGGCGAGGCTACATAGAACAGAAAAACTCAGAGTTTACGTGTCAGTGAAAGGGACATCAGCGGCAAAGATGGTCTTCAGAATGTACCGGCTTCGTGACGTATTTTTATCGTTGTAAAAACAACTTTTTTTTTGCTCAATCTGATCTTGCTGTAGAGCAAGATTGTGGATATTTATATTCATATAAGGTTAGGTTTTTGACTTTCCGGCTACCGACGCGTTGCAAATATATGTACACTACATCTGTGTATACGTAGTGTACATTTAAACACTGGTGGGAACGCATTTCAAGTCGCGTCGTTGTTGCAGAATGAATTCTCTGTCTCATCGTCCGTCTCAAGCCCTTGCACGAGTCTCGGTAGTGTGAGCACATCGACACATCCCAATGTCTGGCTTCTCCACAACATAAGATCACGGAAATTGTAAGCGCCGCTTAAGTTTTTTCTCTTAGATGACAACACCACGACATTGTGATTAAAAAATTTCCCAAAGGGTGTACTCTGGGTGAACTTTTTTTCGAGACCATTATTGCCTATCTACACGTTTCCTCGGAGAGCATTTTAGCCAGTTCAGTACTTGCTCGCTTACCATCGACATGAACGGTTGCTTCCTAAGCACTGATCGTTACTGACTCCATTGCTTTGTCTTACTCTCTCCCTGGACGGGCGTATGTGGCGCTGGTGGTGAGATGGTTCCACTCGGCATCTCACCGTAGGGCACTTCGCAGGGGGATATGATTGTAGAGTCGCTTGACTTCGTTTTATTTTGTCTTGTTTATTCCGTTGGATCTTCATTAAAGTTTCTGTAGGCTCAGTATTTATGGTAAAGTAGGATTGTTAATTAGGCTTGGATATTGCTTGACGAGTTTTTCTCGACTTTCGGCCTCCCAGCAGGCTTGTTTAAGTGTTGTTTGCACTTATTATGCTTGGGGGGGGGGGGGACTTGACAGCTGTCAATCTTGGGACACTTGCTCTTGTTTATTATTAAATAATTTGAGACAGAGTTACTTGAAATTTTGACTAATTTTTATGGTTGCAATCCACCACTTTGTCTGGAAGTTTACACACTGAGGGCACCATTTCCTTAGGTGGGTATGCTGTAATTACTGTCAAAGTAAAAACTGAATATAATTGGACCTCCTGCAGTATTTAGATTTACTTATTAACTTCTGGCTAGTCAATCTTCAACATTCTTACTTTTTATTTCTCTTTCCCCCATAGTATTCAATTGGGGCATGTCTCCGCAAGCTGGCTGGGTCAACGGGGTCAACCGGCTCTTGCTACTAGGTACTAATATCTGACGAGTTATAAATTTTCTTGTTGTGTCCATTGTTCTAATTTATCCACGCCATCATCTATACTTACTACGATATTATTATTATTTTTTTTCCAGCTTCTCTCGCGATTGTCCGGCGATTCTTCACCGTTGCCGCCGCATGACCTGCTATGGAAGGGAGTGCGCCAGCAGTCTTGTATTCGGCGACACGCTGACCGTCCGCTGTACGGACCTGGAGAGGGGCCACAAGAACTGGGAGGCGTTTGAGCCACAACCTTTAAATGCGTCATGGGCAAGCGACCTGTTTCATGAAATTATCGATTTTCTGTTTTACCCAGGCGGCGAAGTCGACCCGAGGTGCCAAGCGACCCACTGTGTACCTCATTGATCCCGCTATATTGTAATAAGCCCTTAAATAAATTAGCTTTAGCCGATGGCGTAAAGCTATTAAATAGAAAGGACCTTAATGTAACCTGCTACTTGGATATGATAAAATTGTTGTTCAAGTGTTGTTTTGTGTTTAAGAAGCCATGATCGCTGTAATAAGCCTTGGTTATTCTACGAGTGTTTTAAGAGCGCGTAATAAATAAGTGTTTAGACTCTTTCAAAAGACTACAAAATTCAAACCTTCAATCATATTAACCTAAATCATTCGTGGGGACTTAATTAAAGTGAACAAGCTCCCGTTTTTGCGTAACATGGCGTGGATGGATGGACTATTTGAGATGCGATAGAACTGAAATACTCAAAAATTGAATTAGTTCAAATCGTATTTGAGGAAATTTTCATCGCCGCATGAAAAGTAAACAAATGCAAAAAAACCCAGAATATCAAAAACGAAGCTGGAAATCGATGCAAGTTGTGGAAGAAACCAATTATTAGCGAGTGAGGAACAGGCGCAATGAACAACTATGATGAACTCAAATATATTTCTGTCAAATATTACTTATTTTTATCAAGGAAGCGTTTGTGCTAAACTTTGCATGAGTAAATATTGTGCAAATTATCTTACCGTGAGTACGAGCTCTCGTGCGTCCCCTGCCACGTGAAGCTCTGCACAGCCCGGACCTGCGAGGAGCGTCGCATTGGGCGGTTGCGTCGCTCTGAACTTTGTGTAGAGAATCATGACTGCATTCAGTTCTTGGAGTCAACTCTTTCGTAAACTGTTTATTTGTTTTTAGTACGAATGTAAGAACCGCTTCAACAATTAAATACGCGTGCGCCATGTTTTCGGTTTTGAAAACCAGTGAAATTTAAATAAACTATTACGAAAGGCTTAGAGATCCTCAAGTTTTAACGAGGAAAAATTTGCAAATGAATTTCTCAATTAAAAGTGCAGGCAGAAAGTTTTTCGCTGAACGGCCAAACTTCTCCCATTTGATAGAGGCCTAGCAATATACTAGTGAATCAATATTGTAGATGCGATATGTGAATCCCGTTGTTAATTTTCTGCTGCCAAGTTCATGAAATACTTCAAACTGATTGGACTTTTTCTAAGAATGGTACGATTTATTCATTTAGAGCTATCTTTAATTTTTTCAATCGTTACTCAAGTATCTCTCTTAGACCCACTGCTTGTTAACATTCTTCGGTAAAACTGTAAGTATTCCAAAACTCATCATGAAACTGTTTCACGAATGGCTTCAATTTTTCGAAAAATACTCAGGTGTAAAATTATATTTTTGCCTCAGGCGCCGCAATAAGCTCACAAGGCACACGCTCCCTCGTTGCAATCTGCGACAGCTTGCGCAAGTGTTGCAGTAGGCCTGGCAACCCTCGCGGTGCTGCAACCGTTAACTTCCTGGACAAAACGATCTTATGGACGTAAAAAGACCTTTAAACTTCATGTCACTACCTAGCCGCGCCTGCAGTGACTCGTTTTATTTCGTTTTCGGACATCCTAGCAATCATTGCTGAGAAGACGCACTTCTCTCTGCAAGATATCTTGGTGACTAAATTCTTCGTACTTTGCAAGTGTTTCAAGAACTCCCCCGCAAAGGAAGTCAGGCCCTCTGTTATAGATAGAAATAGATATGCTTATTTTAAAATTATTCATAGATACATTCTGACAAACTAGATACTATTTCATTAGACTTATTAAACCCAATATGTCTTGGTAAACACGCCATACAGTTAAGAATTGTTGGGGGACCAGTGCAGTAATTCAATCCTCTGTTTCATGGGAATAAAAACTCTAACACATGTTTTGATGGACAATAATTGGTGATTTGTAAGTAGATTTGAGTTATGTCTGCGAAGCACTCATCAGAAATAAAGGACAAGAAAAAAAATTCGCTTCAAGTCTTCGCCCTTGTCACCTTTTACGTGGCCTCTAAAAAAATCTGCGAGCTTCTAAGCCTCTCAGTCCCATAAATTGTGAGTTAATACCGCTGTAGGACATGGAATCAAGACGTGAGGTGAAATATAAACTAAAAACAACTGGTGTGAGCTTTTTCTTCCTCGACTTCTGAAGTGGAAGGTGCAATCAAAGGAGAGAGCTTTTCGTTCGTTTCATAACTTTTTTTGGCGTAGAGGTATTTGCTTACAGCTTTCTATACAAAATTTTAGGTGAAGCGTAGCTCTTTTCTGAGAGCCTTTCACGAGAAGGAAAGAAAATTGATGTAGAGTAAAATTGACTTTGGCTTCGTATGGAAACGCCTGATGTGGAATGCAACCATGTATCACGGTGTTCCAATTTTTCCGATTTGTGTTCGAGCAAGTACTGAGAAATAGTTCTTCTAGAATATTGTGCTCTGCGTTCATGCACAAAGAAATATTCAAGGTTTCAAAAAGTTTACGTTAATTTTTCCATCATCTGAGAAATGCGGCAAAAAATTCTCGTTGACATTAGATTTCCCAAAAGTACTCGATGTCGTGGACACATGAACTTGGACGGGTACACGAGCGGTTCACGGCAGCTGATGACCAGCATAAATTCGGCCACGGTCGCTCGACAGACCGAGAAAGGTAAGAGCTCAACACCAGACATCTCTTCTATAAGAGTTAAAGTATTTTCATGAATGAGTGAAAAGGCGCAATGGGCGCCTTTGCTCATCTCAAATTCCTAAGGAGCTCCAAGACAAGGCCGCCATCATCCAAGCTCATCTACACAAGTTCCCGCCACCGAGCCGGGATTGTTATGGCCTGAAACGTTCATTTTTAGGTTCTTTTTAGGAGACCTAAATCTCTGCAGCAGTGAAATTAATGACGTGGGCACTGCTGAATGCATTCTAACGAGCCTCGTAAGTTCGAGTTCCTGGAACTAAAATTTAGGCCGGCAATGTGTCTGTCGGACTGATGGACGAGGGCCTGCACTCCCCGCGCTGAGGTATCACTCAAACGACTCTGTTTTGAGCAACTCCTCGTGTTTTTTCTTTCCTGCTTATTTTTACAGAGATTCAATATCAAATCCCCATAAAAAGCAAGATTATCGTTACCTGAAGTATTTTCATTTTCCCAACGACCAACAAAATACAAATTTTACGGGTAAAATGGTCAGTTATGTGGCCTTAAAGTTTAGTTTACGTACCAACTGTTGTGCTCTGTTCGAGGCAGAAAGCTTTCATATTTTGCATTAAAATGACTTCTTGTACGAGTTTGCTGTTGATCGGTTGAACAAACATGTAGCAACTGAATGTAGCAGCACAACAAGCATTTCATTAAATTCCAACGTAATTTTTTTAGAAAGGTTACTTTTCAAACGACATATAAAAAAATTCTCTCATAAACTAACGATAGGTTAAAACGAACAGCACGATACGATGGGGACTGCAGTTATCCAAGTTCGAGATCGCATAAGTGATCAAGAGATTACAAGGGCGACAACATCAGCTTACATGAGCGAAGGAGCTGCTTGCTGCGTTGTCACGAGTAGTGTGCGTCTGAGAACGGCACAGCTGCGTCTGAGAACGGCTTCAAGTAATCATTTATTGAAAAACTAAAACATAAGAAACTGGAGAAATTTTGGTATGCAGGAACTGTTGCTGAGGGAAGTGAATTGTATACATGTGCTCAGCCAAGTTCCGTTTTTTTTCATTTGGAAGGATTGTGTTCCTGTGTTGTGTTTTTGTTCAGTTAATAACCTTTATTAAACTTCACCTGTGAATCAACTCTATTCACAGTTTGTTCAGTTGATAAACTGTATTTTTTGTGTTATATTAATTAATTTGCGTGTGTTTTATCGATGAAGTAAAAGGATTCAGAAGATGCTTAGTTACTCGCTTATCAGTATTTGTGTTTGTCGGTTTAAATGTGAAGTTCAACCAAATTATTTACTTCAGTTATTGCACTTCTATTTCAACATCATATGTTCTAATTGCATTTTTTATTGCGCTCTTAAAATTTGCCTTTTAAGTCGATGATAAATTTATTGTAAGTGCTCTAGTTGTGTTACGTTTGCCTTTAGGAAACAGAGTCTCTTTATTTCATTTTCACCTTGTTTGTCTTTTGCTTCCAGCTGATGTGCCAAACCCCTGTGTTTCCCGCCCACTCTCCATTTCAAGGCTCTCCTAGGTTATGTGATTTCATAGTTTCCCTGACTTTTCATATTTTTTTACCAACTAGTTCTGATTCCGTAGTTTCCCCCTGAGTAATTTATGCTGATTATCTAGGTTCCCATAATAAATGTAAGTGTTCGGCTCTGTTTATTCCCCTTCATTTTCTTAGTAGCCTTTGGCAATTGAGAGAGCAATTCCATTTTTGCCAATTCGGCACCAGCTAACAGTACCTCCAATTAGATCTGTAAGCGCGTTAACACTGAGCTTCTAGAGTTTACTTTCTTAGGCGTACATCCACCGGAATGGGGTAACGTTACTGAGCGATGTTTAATTAAAACAACACTTGTTACACAGATGTAGAACAGCACCGTAGTTGCGTAAAGACAAAATTCATCAATAAACGATATGTCCATGATCATCAATGGCCTCGAATCATCCATCCTTCGTGTAGCTGTGCCCAGCTTTACCTGAGAGTCTGTAATGAGCCGAGCACGAACACAAGACGGTACGTCAATGGACATAAAAAATATTTAATTTTCGTCTGACTTCTGTCGATGACACAAAAAATAAATTTAATGTGACCCCTGTTTGATTGCATCAGCATTGGCATTTGAAACTCATCCTCTTGTTTGAGAGTATTTCAAACGATCTGTTAGATCTACTATTAGAACTAATACATTGCGTTAACTTAAAGTCTTTAGGATCGAATATATGGCATTCAGATGAAAATGGTCGGGCCACCTGTGAAAATATTTTTGTAGATATGCAAAAATTTCGCTCCAGTGATATTTTACAGTTGATGACCTGACATAAAAACATCTGAAGAAGAAAATAATGTCTCGCAGCCTGATAATACCTCGGCAAAACTAATCGTTTTTTGAACAAATGGCAACTGAAAAGCTAGAAATACGAACTTTTGTTGAGGTCAGCAAATCTACAATATCTTAGGATGATTTCTCAAGACAGTACAATTTACTTTAACGCAGTTTAATTTATCATATTAATTTGCAGGTCTCATGTCCTGTTTAGTGACTGATTTTACATATTATCATACTTTAGGAGACATAGCTGACAATACGCATATAACTGTAGGTAAGTTTTGAACAACTTTAAAGAAATTTCTGATTTTTAACCATTGCATTTCACTACTCTGCTGCTATTTATTTCTTAGATTTCAACTGATTTTCCAATTTGAATCTCTAATTTTGTCGGATTTCGTCATCAAAAGGTTTGGAAACCTTACTTTGACTTTGACGCTAGAATTTCTGAAACTTCACCTTGTAAATTTGCAACGGAATTCAGTTTTATTGCATTCATTTGAAATTGTAATGCTCGTTTTCTGAGTTTTCCATTGGACATGAATAATGAAAAAAGCATATAAAAACTTATTGGACTTAACTGTACTCTATTAAATCAACTTTACTTTTACTTGAAGCATTCAACATGTCTAGCATCAGACCAGGCAAAGGTCTTGTGGATGCACACTGTCAAGTCTCCCCACCCAAGTATCATTCATCTTGTTCGAGGGTGTCAGCTTATTTTCTAAATTGCCTTTTGCTGTGTTTTTTCAGCTGCTGATCATAAAAATTGGTTAATTCATTAGAGATTCTAAGTAGCTGATTATCTAAACAATTTGCTTTAAATAGAGTCCATTACTTCAATCTGTCTAACACCTAATTACAAGCAGGCAAGTAAAGGAGGCAAAATAACACTAAATAGTCATTAAGTGTTTGCTTTATCTACGTATTTTATCCAAATTAATCCTTGAGTGAAGAATAAATGTTTAATGGGGTTTCAAACCTCTTCGATGAACAGCCCTATCCCAGGAAAAATAAAACCTGAAACGTAATTATTGAGACTTGAACAATGTGATTCCTAATTGTTTTTCCTAATAATATTATATAAGAAAAAACATCACCAACGTAGTAATATATGCGTCAGGTGAGACAATCTTTTTGTGCAATTCGAATGTCCCCGGTGGAGGCAGAATGTCTGGTAGAAAATAAAGGCTTCCAGAACCCTAACCCTATTTTCGCTGTGCCCTGGGACGGTGCAAAACATTATTGACGGATGATCCTCATGTTTTCGATCTTTGAGCTAGGCCGCGAGGAGACGGTCGACAAAAATAAGAACCAAATAAGAAGGAAGGCAAGTGCTGACGCCTCTCAGTAGGGCGTTTGGTGGCGCAGTCAATAAATCCCAGGCTTCTGATTACGATGCTGCGTGTGAAATTTGCCTCGGCAGGTGGGAGTTTGAAGTAAAAAAACACTGGTTAAACCAGAAAAATCTTCAAATTAAACAGCTTTCTTGAAAACAGTTTCATCAGTTGCAGCGCGATAACGATTAAACTTAAGCATGGAGACTTGTCCGTTGAATGTATAGTGGACCGATAACTAAGTTTTCACAGTGATACGTAGAGTTGCATCGAACAATTTAGATGCGAGATGAAAGAAAAAATGTTTTTTTCATAAATTTGTCTCTTCGCCTTACTTGTGTTTCGAGGGCATTAACCCCTCGCGTGTTGACCGGTTCATTGCACTGAAGGCCTCTGTCTCTACGAGAAAACAAAAGTACAATAACCCATGAATATATAAATCAAACACTGTAACTCTATTTCCTCGATGCATGTGGTATGCTATTGAAATAAGTTTTTTGATTCTAGTAGCCAATTTTACAAAAACATTTTTCAAATCGGTGAATTGAGATGTCGATTGTGAATAACCCTATTTTTCAGTTTATTTTCATGAACTTTTCCGTTTTAATAATTTTACTCAAAATTTATTTCCCCTTAAAGAAATGTCTACTGCCGTGACAATTGTAATTCATTTCTTTGTGTGCGATAGAAATATAATTATGAATGGAATGTGTAGAAATAAACAAAAGTTATCTATTATTTCTTTTCAGCTTTGAAGATGAGTTCAAAGACCGCTGCAAAGGCAGTGTTGTGCGCCGGGGAGCGAACTGACGTTTTCCAGCACAACCCCAGTAGATGACAACGATTGCAATGATATTCCTTAGGAGAAAACTGGCGTCCACGCCAACTTTTTATATCGCAAGTAGCACCATTAGGATCCACAACTCAATTCTACGCAACATGAACCTACTCTTGAATAATTTTATTCTGACAAAAAAGTATTTGAGAAGCGCACTGAATTTCTTATTTCTTGGGACTTGCAAAATTCCTTCAATATCATTCAAATGTCATAGCTTACTTTGAGCGAAGTTGTCGGTTTTTCCTACGGACGTTCAAAGCATTTTTTGTTCGAGTGGCATCCATCAGTTGAAATAGATCCAACACTTGCTGCTCGATAGAAATTATTTGGAAAAACAGGAAAAGAATTAAAGAAAGACTGGAAAGTAATATATAGGTCCACGTTATCGTTGCCGCACTCTTCCTCGTTGTGAAGGCTTCAGAGGTAAGCTAGCCGAGTGACTCCTTTCAAGTCAATTAAAGTTGGCTTTGATGGCAGCTTTGGTATCGCTTTCATCTTGAAATAATCTTTAGGGCTCGACCAAGCAGAGCATAAGAGTTCCACAAAACGGTAACGCGATAACTTAATTTAGCTCCGAGCTCAGCGAGAGGTGGGCTGCCTGAGCTCAGCGAGAGGTGGGCTACCTGAGCTCAGCGAGAGGTGGGCTGCCTGAGCTCAACGAGAGGTGGGCTGCCTGAGCTCAGCGAGAGGTGGGCTGCCTGAGCTCAGCGAGAGATGGGCTGCCTGAACTCAGGGAGAGGTGGACTGCCTGAGCTCAACGAGAGGTGGGCTGCCTGAGCTCAGCGAGAGGTGGACTGCCTGAGCTCAGCGAAAGGTGGACTGTCTGAGCTCAGCGAGAGGTGGGCTGCCTGAGCTCAGCGAGAGGTG
>JACJUY010002616.1:16062-35394 GCA_014220935.1 Platorchestia sp. MABIK | reverse complement strand
ACAAGGTCTGGTCACAAGGTCTGGTCACAAGGTCTGGTCACAAGGTCTGGTCACAAGGTCTGGTCACAAGGTCTGGTCACAAGGTCTGGTCACAAGGTCTGGTCACAAGGTCATGTTATCAGATAAGGTACATCCCAGTGTAAGCGTCTAGCAGCGATAAGATACAACAAGAGAAAGTAAAGACAAATTCCGCTACATCAGCTCTACATGTAGTGATGGAAAGTAACACAGCTATCAAACCGCTTTTCAATGAAACACACTCATATGAAGTCAGTAAGTTATTAAGTTAGTAAATTGGTAGATTCATGAAACTGACCGTTAAGGCGAAACAGTAATAATATTCGTTAACGACTTTCGTTCAACAAATATGTTCCCCTGAAGTCAATCTGCTTTCCTCATGTCGGTACTGACACCAGAAGCGGCTTGTGTGCTGGAGTGCGGCTCAAGGCACTATTTAATTTCTTGACAATACTAATTAAAAGCGACTTTCCCATTGCCTGACTTAATTTTCATATATAATCACCGGCACAGATGTTCGCATTCAATATCGTAATGAAATAAGACAAAGATCACCCCATGGTTGCCTTTAATCATAGTTGACGCAGAATAGTAAAGGCATGAGTTATATTTTGAAACACTTATCGTTTTACCAAAAAACAATATCTCACATCTTTTCAAACTCTTCCATAATTTGATGGGTGTGATACTTCAATGTAGCTTAGAAAAGTATCCGACTTTGTGACGGTGCAAATAAGTTCATTTCATTATTAGTTTCCTTTCTTTCAGAGAAATTGATTGGCTTCAAAATTTCAAAATCTTCAGGTTTTCAGCTCGCAGTAAAATCTGCAGCAAGAACCAGTGGTAAGTTTAGCTATGAGATCCTGAAATTCTCAGTGAGAGAATTGAAACTTTTTCAGCAGCGTATCCTGATAGCTTCAGAACAAGATCCAGCCAATTGTGGTGGCAGATTAGTCCATTTCTGGTGGCAGATCCGGCCATTTCTGGTGGCAGACCTGGCTATTTCTGGTGGCAGATCTGGCCATCTCTGGTGGCAGATCTGGTCATTTCTGGTGGCAGATCCGGCCATTTCTGGTGGCTGATTCAGTCATTTTTGTTGGCAGATCTGGCCATTTCTAGTGGCAGGTCATTGTTTTTTTTTGTAGCAGTTCCCGATTTTTTTACAGGCGGATGTAATATTGTCCGTCGCGGATCCCAACGTTATTGGTAGTAAATCTTCAAGTTGTGGCCAACAGTTCGAGTACACTGAATGTGGTGGGAGGCCCTGACACCGACTGTGGTGGGCATCTCAGTGTCGAAGGGTTTTCACAGATGAAGTCGTAGCAAGAGAGATTGTTTGACATTGTTGAAATATTTTCAAATGAATTTCCTTATGAATAATTCATAATTTCTCGCGAACACTGAACGAGCTCATTTCTCATTTGTAAAAGTATCGTATTTTTCTGGACAGTATATGCTGTACGGAAGCAAATCAACTTGTGATTTAGGCACAAGGTGTTTCCGGCATTACTCCATTTCCACATGGTGCCAGGAAAGATGATTCGTGTACTCCGAATGCTTCATAATTTTCTGAAGCGAATACGTCTGTCTTACAGGCGGAATATACTGTAGAGGGCGCAGGTCGGCAGCGCTGAAGGCCAGTCAGGTCACAACAACAAGACCCAAACTCTGAAGTAAGTGTACTTTTTTGAACCGAAGCAGCAAATGATAGAAAACTTAATGAGAAAGAGATTTTCGGTTAGTATGATCACGGAGAAATCCGACGGTCAGATGAATGTTTCTCGAAGCAACAGCGTGTGCACTGCTGTGGGAACGGATGACAGATTACGTAAGAACGGATTACGTAAGAAGTTAAATGAGTGAATTTCAGAGAGTTGAGTACTGGTAAGAAGTTTTCAGATTGGACTCTCGCTAATGATGATTCAGTTCAACCTCAGTGCACATTTTCAGCGGCCGATATTAACATTGATGTTTCAGTTGAACTGCAGCCCAACTGGAGGGAACTCGTAAAATTTCTCTATGAGCAAACTCACAATCTGCACAACAAATCCTGATGCAAAAAATTGAATTTCGTAATCCAGTTGTACAAGTTGTTTAAGAGGAGCAAACAAGTTATGAAATTATTTCATCACATTCAGCCGAGTTGCGTTAATGACAATATTTTCGATAGGAACTTTCGAGTGCGTTGACACGCAGGGACCATTCCATTTTATATCTTATGTTGACTCCTGAAGCTCTGAATAAATTTCCTTATGATGAATACTGCAGCGCAGAACCCACTCTACTCTGTTTAATGATAACTTTCACAACACAAAACCCATTCTACTTTATCTTATGATGAAACTGCAAAAGAACTCGTTTACTTGATATTTTTCAAAGAATTTTAGCCGAGGAGCCTTGTAAATTTATTGAAGTGATAAGCCGGAAAATGGCAGGTCATCACGCTATTGACGGCGTGGAGCTCGAAATATTCCTCATCAGCAGACAAATGTCGCCCATTGGCGCACGGGAACCATTCCGTCCCTCTGCTTCAGTCAGAGCCGTCCACAGGAAACTGAACTTTTTGACTCGAGCTCACGCCCACCACAACGCTACGTTGTGATGTGGAGGAGAATTAATCAAGCGGAGTACATTTGCGGGATGAATCATCCATGAGCTCACAGAGAGACAAGTTTGAGTAGAGCTAGACATGTGAATGTTGGGATTGAATTCCGTAGAGGTAGGGACTTGAAAAACTTAGTTCATACTGCAAGTTTGCATTTCTGATAAGCGTTTGTGAGTCTGAGAGCTAGCAACTTCTAAGCAAAAGATATAAAAACACGGAATAAATGATGTACTGAATGATTGTTAGTTTCAATATTCATCATTTAAGAGGAATCCAAATGTTTAGTTTTCAGAGTTTCCCGTAACACTATGTGAGCTTATATTAGTAACAAAAAACTACTGTTTTCTCACCGTCGAAAATTCTTTTTCCAGAAGTTAGTAATTGTAACTTTTCGTTAACGTAAAACAAAATAGAAATGATAAATTCCTAATTCCTCTACGTAAATACAACATTTTACTGCTCAAGTTTAATATACTAATAAAATAACTAAAATCTGTGAGAAAATGATTTATGTTAAAATCACATTGTATTATATTGTCGTTTTAAGAAATTTTAAGCAAATAATGATGAATTTGTTGGCTAAGAAGAAAAGATTCAACCGCGAGCTGCACGCAAGTGGTTAGCTATTTTTGCGGACATCGAACACTGAATGTTTCAATTTCATTTTCTTCACCGCTGAGTTGCTTCTGACTCTGCGGCAATAAAGTGCAGCCAAACTTTAAGCGCACCGAGAGACTCAATTTTATTTTGTGGCTAAGAAGAAAACATTTGGAAAAATAATTATGCAAAATGCACCACAAAGAGGCGCTGTTGCGCAGGCGCTTTTGAAAGAAGGTGGAAATTTTTACGTTGTATTAAGTAGATATTTAAAGCTATTTATTTTGCGAAATCAAAGATGATAAGGTGCAAGGAAGTAAAAGATCCACTTCTATTTAATTTACATTTTTTACCGTTGTTAGTATTTTGCTTGAGTATAAGCTGTGACCTGCTCTTGAAAATCCGTCAAAAAGCTGGAATTGGGAATATTTTCATAACGCAGTGCCTAGTAAGACTGAGTTTAGAATGTTTTTTTTCTTAACCAATTCCATTATTTCAGTGGATTCTCCATAGATACATTTCACTGATTTTGGCAAAAGGGAAATATTTTAGGGAAGAAAATTATTACTTGGGTGCTTCAAAATTGTTGAAGAGATTTTGGCAAGGACAAAACTATATTCTCCGTAATAAAGAACATGCACTGCCGAAGACAAAGCTGAGGCGCAGCTCGCGCTGTCGAGGCTGAGGTGCGGCCAGTTCATTTGGGCGCGTGAGCGCGAGGGACTTGGGCGAGATCTGAGGGCGGCATCCGAGGGCACCCCCAAGGGAGCCTAGGCCTAGTCTGAAGCTTCTGGCTCTGCCGTTCCGGACCCTCAAAGAAAATGTTTTAAACCGAACAGTGCTAGCTATCAACGACATCGTTCCCAACGATGGGTTTAAAGGACCAGAGTGCTTTGGGACTTCCCGATAGAATTCTATTACCTCCAGAAAATAGAGGCTCTGTGTAAGGACGGTTCTCACGGCAAAATTGTTCAAATCAAGATAGCGTAAAAGATTTACCATTTATTCGAAAATAGCCTTAAAATCGAACGAGTTGATGCGTAGCGTTCCAGTTGTTTGAAATTTTGATTCAAAGAGCTTTACTTTGTGCTCACATCGGGAAAAATAAAAATTCCATCTGCCTTGGAGTAGAAAAATTAATTGAAAAAGTGTTCGCAATTTACAAGAGCCTGCAGACAGGAGGCTGGGACGATACAGGACCCGTCCAGCCTGATTTGAAGTTACGTCGATGGGCGTTTTAGTTTCTCATCCCAAACTGTTATTGGCTTCTTTTGTTTATGTTCGCCAGGGAATATCTGGGTCATTATCTGCTGCTAAATGATTAGTTGTCCTAATATTATCAGAAACAGTCCTTGTAATGAACGTGTAGACGTCAAAATGAGCGCATCAACAACAAAGTGAGCTAATAGACTCCAAAGTCGAGCGTGAGGACAACGAAGTGAGCGAGCAGACAAGATAGTGAGTGTGTGGACGACAAGAGCGAGATGACAAGAGAGTACGAGTGTGTATAGAGAAGTGAGTGAGAGCGTAGACAACAAAGCAAGCGTGTAGACGATTAGTGAGCGTGTAGACAACACTACCTCCCATGTAATCACTAACTTACATTAATTGAAGTGTTCCCTGATTTTTGGTGATCGAGTTTATTTCAATTTTTCCCGCCTTTTCACCGAAGTTGCAGAAGAGAAAGCAGCGCTCTCCTTCCTCAGGAACAATAAAAAAATTACGCTAAAATTGCCTGGTACAGCTCTTGGTTGCATTTTCTTGCATATCTCAACAATGCTTAATTCCAAGTGATGTTGTGCAGCTGCTACGGAACTTGAAAAAGATTTAACTAATTTTCGTTCCAAAATGTGTGTATCAGGACGAACAGCCATGACGGCCTTTTGTGAATGTTTTTCATTTGGCTGCTAGCGTGCAATTTTCTGCATTGATTTGGTAATGTACGTGTCGTATGAATGAGTCGCCGCTGCTACACCAGTGAACGCAGTGTTCGCTCCAAGGAATCATATTAGGAAATCAATTTAATATTCCGAATTGCATTTTTTTTATTTTTCTAAATTCTCCAAAAATGGTCACTGATAGTCATAAACGTACAACTAAGGGAGCACTTTTTGACATAAATTTGTATTTTCAGTCTCACTTTGTTACCTAATCAAAGTATTTTTTACTGATCATATTATACGCCCAAAAATGTTCCTCACTAATTTGCTAAAGTTTCACTTGGTGCTCAAGTCCTGCTGAGATGACGGTCCACCAAGCTCCGAGTTCAGTGCAGATTCACACAGTGTAATGAGTCAGCATGCAACCGCCAAGCTCGCACGTGTGATGTTCACGTCACCAGAGTAGCAGTGATACGCTCTCTTCTCTGAAAAATGATTTTTGGAGCCTCCTTCACAAACGGTGGATTCGTCTAAAGCCCTTTTGGCTCTACTACCAGTTTGACAGAAATATATGCTTATTATGGAAGAACTAGTGTACACGACTCGTCAAAAATGACGGGAATCAATACTTTTCTTGAAATTTCCGTTCTAGTGAGGTTTCCATGCTTAAGTTTATTTCAAAGGTCACTTTTTTTCTTGTGGTAGACAAACACTTAAAATACAGTATTTTGAGTCGCAATAGAAGTATTTAACGCCATTCGTGTCATATCCTAGATTCAGAAATTCAGCATTACTGAGAGCAACTGCGAGCTTGTGAATGTATTTTGTAATGTGCAATGCCCCGCCGAACTGGGAATACACGATACGGACTCGAGTATATGAAGCTCTCTACCAGTGAACTGAAACCAAGGCCGCCAGCGCAAATTTCTTCCCATCAATTCTTAGGAGCGTGACACGAAACAGGTCATTGTTAATAGTAGATGATAGATGGTGGACATAAAAGTTCACGTTAGTTTTGTATCAACACTATACAGGGTGTCCCAAAAAAACGATTCTTAATTTTCATGGGCTGTAATTCAGAAACTATTAAACTAACAAAAATTGGAAAGTCACATTTTATTTTCTTATGCTTTAGTATCACAGCTCGACACTACGTGATACCGACGAACTCAAGCAAAGAATCGAAAATAAGGCCAATTTGCTGCAAGGAGACGATGCTCTCGTTAGACGAGTGATGGCGGGAATGAGGAAGCGAATGTAACTGTGTATTGAGAGCAACGGAGGACACACCAAAGGAAACAAACAATAGGGGAAGCATTTCGATTGTTTTTTATTTTAGTGCCATTTTAAATTGAATAAACAGTTGAAAGTTATTAAAAACATGGTTTTAATATCATAAAATTCGAAGTTTAACAAAAATGTGCAAACAGGTTTTTAGTCTCGGTCACTAAAAGTATTGCTTTAAGAAAACGGTTGGATCAATTATTCTTCTAGAATTTTGCACAGAGATGGAACAAATATTAGGAAACAAAATAGGACATTCTAAGATTTTGTAAATTTAATAGTTTCTGAATTACAGAACTTGAAAATTGGGTATCGCTTTATGGGACACTCGGTATAATAAAACGCCAGGTGTCTCCACAAATTTTAAAATAAATATTTTTTTTGTGTGTAATTTCTTCTATGTTATTACAATGGAAATTTGCTTGCATGACTGATATCATAGATACCATTCAAATAGTATAAAAAACGTTGCTGTATGCCACCAACGCTCAAAAGAATTGCGTGAAAATTGAATCTATTGTTAAGAAAATGCAGCTTATCGCGATGAAAAAAATTTTACAATTATTCTAAAACTTATTGGCTAAAAACAATCAAATAGTAATACACAGTTATTGCTTGCTTGGCTGGTGCGTGTGCTTGTGGCGCTCATAAGGATGTTTAATTAATGACCATATCTGTGATACGAGTTTCACCAGTGCACACGTACGAGAATATTTTAATCGTGGGTACTATTAGGATGGATATATTTGTTTGCCATCCACATCTTGAGACTTATTGAATCTCGTCGTTTTTGACGGGTCGTGTACATTAGTAATTATGATCACTCTAGTCTAGTCTAACGACAAATTATCATCCGTGGGTGGCGATAAGTTTAAATTGAATCCAAGATACATTTTGAATTTTTCGTTCCTACAAGAAGCTTGAGTACAAAGCTAACTTTCTCGCGCCCACAAAGGCAGTGTATAATTCGACAGGCCTGAGAAATCTCGGGTGTGTGCGAGACAAAATGTAGCCACATCGGAGGCCGCCGCTCGAGGCGCTCGGGGCCCTGAGCAAACAAAACGCCTTCTCTGACGAACTCCTAATGAAGGCGGGGGAGAAAGAGGGCTTCAGTAAGAAGAAAAGACTTGTTTCGTCCGCAGGTAAATGAAATTGAACCTGCTCATCAGACGCTCGACGGATGCAAGACAAGAAACTTTTGCGACTAGCGAGGAATAGTCTTCATGAAGCAATTAAAAAACCATTAGCGCGCCATCGAAGTCTGCCGACGAGGCTTTCTTCGTTAGGAAGACTTTTATCATTTGATGGGAAC
The DNA here is from genome assembly GCA_014220935.1 of Platorchestia sp. MABIK. Taxonomy (NCBI): domain Eukaryota; kingdom Metazoa; phylum Arthropoda; class Malacostraca; order Amphipoda; family Talitridae; genus Platorchestia; species Platorchestia sp. MABIK. The sequence goes on along the minus strand of JACJUY010002616.1, from coordinate 27,698 downwards.
ACTTATGAGTGAACTATGTGCTCAAATCTCCTCATTTGCATTTGGAATGATTATTATGATGCTTTCCTGCCTCGATTATACCTCTGCCCAGCGATAAAGCTCGCAATATGGGCCACCAACGCACAAATTCAGGATTCGTCTGGGTATAATATTATTATCAGGCTCGTACATTAAAAATAACATTGGAATCTCTTCGCTCTAAGAATATCATCATTATTTTCGTCACCCCACATTTCACCGTAGAGCGTATTTTGATAAATGTATTCATGCGGTCAAAAACAACGAGTGAAGCTCTGTGTTCCAGAGTCTTATTCAATTGTTTGGCGGTACCATTCAATTTTGCGTTAGTTGCTTCCTACTTGAGCGACCGTCTTGAAGTGTGCAAATATTTCAACATATAGTACATTACGAATCAAATATTGAAATTTGCGATCATTATGAAGCGTTCGAACATCTACTTCTCATTACTTAACCTTATGAAAGAAATAAAAATACTCTTCTCGGGCGTATACTTTTCGTTTATTTTTTATTTATGTGGGCGCTGTCACGAATTCTACATAATATTGGAAGACGGACGGAGAAATCAACCAAGCAAGCAAAAAGACTCACGAGATGCACATTATTAGGAAGTGCGATCACTTATATTAGAGATCACCAATGTTATACCTTAGAGGCGATAGACATTGGTGCGTCAACCCTCACCTCGTTTTTGAAGTTACACTTGTAAACTAACAAGTCCTCTAGAGAAACAAAAAGTTTCGTATCGTGGAGTTGTCATTCATTTTCAACAGAAGGGATTTGTTTCTGCAGCGCTAGTGATTAAATTGCGGCGAATGCCCCCGCTGCCGCAAAATAGCTCCCCTGTCGCTGCAGTGAAACCAGTCCGCGAGAGCACAAAGGGAGTCCGACATCGCCTGATTTGCGACGCAGCGCATCTCGTCCAATATTCACTTCTCTAACGCTCCCTATATTCGGATGCAGGTCCCCTCTATCCTGTTTACCGTCCCTTCTTTTCTCGGAGTTTTGCCGCGAGTTTGCCGTGGATAATTTGGCAGCGCGATGTTGTCAAATATTTGCCGTCGTCCGTCAACATGAACTTTGCATAAAGCGCTACATGAAAGTTCAGTCTAAAAATATGAGCGTAAAATCACAACGCAAGTGATTTACTATCGCCTCGCAACTTGGGAACGCTGCGAAAACAATTGCAGTATCTGTTGCAGAGGACTTTTGTCGGAAATTAGTGTAAAATTTTAATTTTCAGGAAGCGCTGTTATGACTGTGGAAAAGATCAGTTTAAATTAAAATAAAGCTGTATCGAGAGTTGTGTCGTGTCTGGCGTAATGGCGGCCATGTAAGGCTGCTCGATACAAAATGTGCAGGCATGAGTGCTGTTGGTTGGTGATGATGTCGATGTTTGAATAGAGTGGCCTCTTGTTTGTGCTTTAATTTAATTATATATTTAGCGGTAAATAGACTTATTGAGAACCATTGCGTTAGGTGGCTTGTAAAACTAGTTTTTAAGCTAGAAATTGATTGAAAATTATACGTTTTACAAAGTTGATATGATTCATCACCAATTGAAAACGAGTGTTGTATCAAATTTGTAAAGCAATAAGATGAAATATTTTCATAAAATGAAGGGTAGTAGCAGATTGTTTAGACAACACAGCTTGTGCGACGTACACAAAGACTGAGTTAGAGTAAAAAGAATTTCTCATTTCGCCATTGCTTATGACTTAACTTTCATTTTATGCACTAGATAAGTGAAGTTGAGTATCATATAAGCAGGGAGTTGAAGTTCATCCTTAGTTAATGGTGAAAACAGAGTAGATAGACAGAGCCAAGCAATCACACAACCATGCACGCAGACAAACAAGACCTTCACTTTCTATTACCACATCGTTTGAATGAATTCATTTCCCCCATGGAGAAAAAAGAAAATATCAGTTCATATCCCCAAAATTTGACACAAAATTATGGCTCATTGAACGTTAATTTTGAAACTTGAAAGTCCTCAAATCTAATTGGCAGAAATACCACAAATAAGTATGCTGATATTCATGACAGCTGTTGAATCAACTGAATGGAAAATAGTGCAAACATACTCTCTTCGTTTGTTAAAAAAAAACATTGAACACCTACGACAATACGAAACACAGAAGTAAATTTTTTCTGAATTCTCTTCTGTTTTGGATTTCACGTGTTGGGCCTATCCTCTATTATCTACCGAAAGTTGTGTCACTAATCTGTAAAATAACCGAGTGGGCGGAAGCTGAGAACATCAAAGAAATGATCCTCAGCCTCGTTTGCCAGTGACGAGGGTTAGCAAGGTTGTATTTACGCCCGATACTTACACTCTAATTTGTGTTTCATTTTGAGCATATGCGTGCTTCAGGCACGTGGAGTAACATTTGATCATGAGGGTTCAAACTTTTATTTGTGTGTTTAGTTTCCTGGTTGGTAAAGTCGCATGTTAGCCTAGATTAAATACTGAGAAAGAATGTTCTTTTCCTCGGAAGATCATCCTTGTTTAGTATGCGAGGAGTAAAAAGTTCAGATGATTATATCGTCCGCAGCAACCAGAGCGCAGTGGCTGAGACCAGGTAGTGGAACTTGTCATAATTTTTTCCAATTTGCATTAGATTCATTCATATTAGATGATAACTGATGAGCTCGTTATGAATAGTGATGTTGTCCATGTTTTGCTCCGCAAAATGCAGAAGCGAACAAATAGCACGTTGCATTTCACTACATTGCTTCATCATACACTAATGACTTGAATATATTCAATAAAATAACCTCACTTTAAGATTTTGTCCTAATATTGAATCTGTTGGAGAGTTTGGAATAGTCGATGCTCACAATAACCCATTTAGTAATAATAATTTCAATCTCTTGAAAAGATATTCATTTCATAAACCTAAATTAGATCATCACTCAAAACATCTCTTAGAAGGCCAGGCGAGGAAAACTGGAAAAAATGGTGACGCAGACTTTGATAAAAAATTCCTAAATTTAATTTGTAAAAGCCTAGTTTTTATTTCCGCATGCCGTACAGCAGGAATCTGTTTCAACAGCAAGCAGTTTTTGCAGAAAGTAACTCAAGAACAAGCCTGTATGCCCGCCCAATCATTCCTATAAACAACAGCTCACGAATGCGGGTCACACAGTGTGTGTATGGAAATAGGAGGCCTTCACAACGTAAGCTCCGTATATTGTTTCTAAGCCCGTGTAGTTTACAAAGAAATTCGGAGAAAAACTGTATAATTTTAAACACGGGCAGTGTTCCTTCCAGTTTGCAAAAAATGAAAAGCTAGGCGAAAATCGCTGAACGAATGATCATTTTATTTACAAAATTAGCAGTCTAAATGAATAAAATTGAACGTTTGAAACTCATCGGTTCATCTTCAGCTAAGTTTCTGCGATGAATAAAAATGAATATGAATAAATTAAAACTACAACATGCAAAAGAAAATTACAACGTACAGAAAAAGTCCTAGATATAAAACTCAAAAACTTAAAAACAAATGCAAAACGCAAACTTAAGATCACGTGTTCGCAACGAAAAGAAGAAATACACTTTGAGTGTCATTTAGGGAGGGTCGGCGTTTAAAAAAGTATCGAGAATCGAGAATACGTTAGTCAATCATGTGTGGGGCACTTGAAAGGATTTTAAAATAGTTCACGGAAACAGGGACGCTACAGTTTTCAGCGTGGAATCGAACAGAGGACAATGGAGGGGAACCAAGAGGATTGCCGGTTCCACAGCTGCGCCCAGCGTGCTCGGCTACTCTGGACATTTGAGTATGACAGGCAGAACCTACCTACTGTGATTCGCCGAAGTTTCTGATCTGAATACAATACCTGCAATATTTTTGTAACGAAACATTAAAATATAAACACTGTAACAGAGAACCGATTCATTCATATACTGAATTTACAGGCGCAAATTTTAGATTTGTTGCTGTGTAGTAATTCAACACACTACAAAACACTAGCTTAACCAATTAGTGTTCATGGCTGTAATAGAGCATCAATTACATTAATTCAATTCCGTGCACCGGAGGGATCGTGTGAACACCATCTTTGATATTTTTCATTTTCTGACACATTTGTCTTCTAAAGAGAGTGTGGAAGTCCACCACCGAGTAGCCGTTCTTCCGCCATGCTGATGTGGGTCGCAACATCCTGCCAGCGCCAGCCCAATGAAGGAAGATAGACCAATTGTAATTTAAATAAAAAACTTAGCGACAAAGGATTAACTAAACGAACTCAACGACTGAAATTCCAGTTGAGGTACATGAAAATCTAAAAAATAAACATAAAAATATTTCATAAATGAAATATGGAAATGTATCAAAAATGACATTTGAAATATTTAAAAATCAAAATGTGAATAAAGATTTTGTGGGTAAAAATACAAATTTATCGAAGTAACTGGAAGAACACAGAATAGTAGACTACAGTACAAACAAAATGCAGGACTCGTGAGACCCGACGTGTTGTGACAAGGTAGTGAGGTCCCAATTTTGGGCAACTGGTGAGGCTCTACTGGCAATGTAAACCAAATCAATATTCGACCGGAGTGTCTAATTCCTCTAAAACATTTCTCTAATGAGATGTTAAGATTTGACTCAAGAAAAAAATTGAAACGTGAGGATGAATAAAGATGACGACGGCGGTTGAAGAAGATATATAAAAAAGCAAATGTGAAGTAGCATTGTCGCAGTTATGAATTGTTCTGACTATCATTTATAATTCCATTCTGGCAACAAACTGAATAATGATATGAATTTTTGAGCGACTTTCAAAATTCAGTTGCTGGAAAATTTTATGCTTGAAAATATTAATTCACTCAAATTGTCCTGCATCGTTAGCAAAGAAAGAGTTCGGCAAAAAATTGCATTCGTTAACTTTGTGTTTCGCCATGGGAGTTCTAAAAAGCAGTCTTCAGACGGATTTGCAGACAGCGTTTTTCTTGGCCAGCACGCCTACATTCTTGAAATAACAAATGCATTTCCTCGTAATCTGGAGCTCTGATACCACAGGTGTTGATTAATGAACGCACCACCTCCATCTGCGGCCCTGCACGAAATTAAATTAAGAGTTTTCTGGTTTGTGGTCGATGTAGTACAGCGATGAACAAAGTGCATGCAGAGTTTTCGACCGGTCCACCTGAGGTGATGGATGGTGAGCATTCAAGTCCGCACGCCGCTGCCTGCCTACGGCGGGCCTTCTAGCCGCTGCTCGGATCCATGCACCAAGAAATGGCCTCCCAGCAGAGCCCTGCTCTGGAAACCCAAGCAAAAACATTTTTCTCGATCCCCTGCAGTGACGGGAGGCGAGAGTTACGACATGGACAAACCACTCTGCTCTCAGCTTTGTGTTCACCACGATTCCTCCTTTCCAGTGGCCGCAGCAGCAGCCATCTTGCCATTCCAGTGTCACGGCAGGCCAGCGGCTGCAGTTAAAGTGGCCTCGTATACACCGCATTCCCTTCCTCAAATGTGGACGAGGATGTGTGCATGCATGATGCTTCTTTTTTTCATTTTGCTTTTACGTAGTTCAAATTCAACTGCAAATCCACATAATCCAGAAAAATGTTCTTTTACCGTTTGTTTCGAGCTCGATTGCGGGTTGATCTATGATAAGTTAGGCTTTTGAAAACAACGGAAACGATCCCTTGCTCTGACGTAATCCTAATGCCCGAACAAGGCCATCAAAATAATTGCCGACTTTTCTCGTCCAAACAATGAGTGAAATAATCAAAAACAATATAAGCTGCAGAACGGAACGCCTCATTCCTGCATAATTCTGTGGAAATGCATATTAGGTTGAGAAACATTTTTTAGTTCATGTTGTTATCATATGTGGCATTTCAGCCTACTGCCTGACTCACGTGCAGCTTACTCTGGCGTCAAATATACGCATTGATGGCACTAACGAAACGGTGATTTGAAAAAGCACTTTTTGATAGCACGACTGGTCAGTCAGTGAAGTGTTCTATGACAGGCTACGTCTGTGAAGAAACTCATTCTGCATCTCAAGACACTGATTTTCCACAAAATATTTTGTATCATCAAATAAAGCTGCTCTCTTATTTTCGATAAAATCCGATAGTAAAATATGATCTATTATCCGTAATTGTTCAAAGCAAATTTTTGTAATCATTTTTTACAATTTCTTTAACGGGAGAAAATCATTGTAAATTAGTAATTTCAACTATTTAATCCTCAATGCATTCGTATTATTATCAGTAATGAGTGCCCACGTCCGACATTTTAAGGAGCGAGTATCATTGAATTATAAGCCAATTGTGTAAGATAAGTTTACGCACACGAGCAAACAGTCTCTCATTCAAGCGAATACGAGTTGTGCGGCGAGCTGATGATGGCAAATTTGAGCTCATGTGTGCGTGCGATGGTGAAGTCTTAGTGAAATGAAGTATCAGGTCTCCACCTAGATGTGTGTGTATGTTTGTGAAGTCATTGTGAAACGATGTATCAGGTCTTCACAGAGATGAATCAAAATATTTGAAATCCATTGGCACCCATGAATAACTTTTCGAAATGAAGTTGCAACTAATTTTTGTACAAAGCATTTTGTAGTTAAACTTAGTATTAATCCAAACCAACGTATACAGCCGGTAAAATATGTGCCATGAACTAAATGTAAAGAGTTCTGTTGCACATTTCACAAAACTGACACTGCACACACCGGCATCATGACAGAGAAATGTTGGCGTTGTGTTCGCTCACTGAATTGTGTAATAGAAAGAGAATGCTCCGAACTTTATCGGTCAAACGCACGAGCAATGAAGCAGGAATTTCAATCATTTCGAAAAAAGCTATACGAACCATAGGAACCACAAAATGACCGTCATCGGCTTTATTATGAAGTGGAATGGGAGGAGCCAATAATAGATCCTTCCGTAGAGTGAAACGTTGGGAGTAAAGTCTGGCGGATGAGACACTGACGTCTCATGGAGAAAATCTTGGTCTCATCGTCTGCAGGTCAACAACCGCACGCTGCAGCAGCTGCGGGACGGAGCCTGTCAGCTGCAGAGTGCACAGCCACCCTGTGCCGGGCAGACCTCCATTTGTGCCCACTGCAGGGGAGCCTCGTCTGTGTCACTGCTCTGTTCTGCAGGCTCGTCCGACCTCGGCGGGGCAGCAAGCGTTAGTTCACTTGTAGTCGAATTCCTTCCTCTTCACTGAATGTTGGTGCTTTGCCGTCAGTTCCGCTTTCACGTTTGCCTTAAAATTTGGCAGAACAAATGTAAGCCATTGAGCTAGTATTGTCTTCTTTTTAACCATATAAGCACCAGTTCTCTCTGATGTTGTGCTAATCAGCGACAGCTAATTCAAAGATTTTGGATGACTGCGGCAATTCTCAGACGAGGTTTTGCAAGTTTTTCTTGTCTACGAATAGCCGTTGAGGTAAAGGGCTCATGCACCGAATTAGCTCGAAAATATACTTCCTTGCAGAAGAAGTCTATTTTTCCCCTATGGGATGGCATCCAAAGACAATCACTTCACAAGGGACAGCCACACAAAGAGCACCCCAGCGCAGCCAATGTAGGTACATAGCTCTGTGAGCCGTTACTCCATTTGAGCCGACGTTACAAATGTCAGCGTCACACCAGTCAGCACCACTCGAGTCAGTACCACACCAGTAAGCGCCACCCGAGTCAGCACTACACCGGTCAGCACCACTCGAGTCAGCACCACAGCACGCCCCCAAATTCTACCTCCGGCCGCTATGCAGATGCACAAAACCTCCCCCATCAGGGCGGCAACAGCTGCACCATAAGAACTGCCATACTCAGGAAAAATCTCTTTCGGACGAAAGACATTTCTGCTGCGGCACAAGAGACTCAGAATCCGGCCATTTTCGGGAAGATTGCCTGCGAAAAGAAGACGGTTCTGTCCTCGAGAGCCCCGAAAATACTTTCGAAGGATACCCTTCGGCTGCCCAAGATGTTTTGTAGAGTTGTTGATGAAGTTTCTCGGCGCTTCACTGCCTAAATATGAACAATAAAAAGCACGTTCTCAACATAAAAATGTAGTTCTTAAAAACGAAAGTAGACGTAGAAATGTCGACTGCGTTTTTGTAAGGTTAGGACATATGTGTAGTTAAAAAATATATTTCGAGACCTTGGACAGAACGACTTTCATGTGAAATTAAAACTTGCAGCTTGTATTATAAAAAATTAAATTTCTAAGCCAAACATTTTTACATTGCAATAACGTGGGTTTGTTCAGCTGAGTCTGCTTTTGCAAAACGTTTTCTGCAAAAAAAATTCCAATTCCCAAGAAATTCATTTCAACACTTTTTATTATTCTACTGTATGTTCAGTATTCTTTTCTAACAAGATGAAATGCCAATTCTCTGGACAAGAAATGTAGGATGTTTTTCATCGTTTATCAATACCAACGAAACACTCGGCAAAGTTTCGAGCTACTCAGAAACACTGAGCGAATTTTGTAAAGGTACACACATTCGGCATTCTTCTGCAGAAATCGAAAAACTTGAACTGTTCTTTTTCAAAACAATTGAGTAGTAATTAATTTATTTTCTGTGAATATTCAGAAATTGTGAAGTATTCCTTCACTATTGATAAAAACTAACTAAAGCGTAACTAACACTCAGAAAATCGATAGCGATGAGCTAAGGCAAAACGCGTATTTGATTTGTCTTCCGGCGTCCAAAAGCGCTGTGTACACCATTTATTCTTATATCATGAGACATTGAAAGAAATAAAGTTGTATACCCAATTTCTGTTCGAATACAAGTTGAAACTGGTGAACTGCGCAAAACTTCAGGCAACAAAGCGCCCATCAAATAAGTTATTTGAGAAATGCCTTCATAATTGCTGGATTTTTTTCGAATCTAGCACGCCCACTTATTTGTCAGTTCGGACATTGTACTCAAGTTTCGATGTTCAGCGAATTTAAACATGTCATCTTTACTGGTGAAATTTTCAGAGTGGCCTATGGTCTAAACTTAGTCACCAATCTGAATTACTAAGACGTGTTTTAATTGTTTTAGTTGCATTGTAGATTAATTTTCATGCTTTCCAGCGTCGAATTACTTTTTGACCCATTTGCAGGTTGAAGAGCTGTAGAATTATTTCCATTCAAACATTATTCTTCGAATTGATTTTGTGTTTTCGACATTTTTTTCTTGCTTACTGTCGATTCATAAGTAATGATGTTTGCAAAAATTAAGTATTAGAAAAACGAACATTTTCATAACTCGCATTAACATATACTCACTGTTTGTCTTTATTTCAACTTTTCACGAATTTAGTCATTGTGCCACAACTTTACCGAGTTCATTTTAAGATCAGATCTATAAACTTAATTTGTTCTTCCCTACTGTATGACAAGACACTTATAATTAATTCGTGTATAACTCGTCGATCCGAATCATTATGTTGTTGATATTTCAGCAATTAATACATGGACCATTCTTTAAGAAACCATTTTTTGGTTTCATGGTAGGATTAACTTTTGCTTCCTTCTGGTAAACGACGGTGACAGAGCAATCCAGTGAAGCTTCAGTTTGGGTCGCACCAACAGGGCCACAAGTTCGGGTATTTTGGCTTGGAATTTGTAGGTTTGAGGAAGGTAGTCACAGCTGCGAATGCAAGACAAATTGACCATCCATAGTAAAAATATTAATATCATTGTGCAGTTTTTGAGCAGTGGCAGCCCCACAGCCCTAACAATTACAGTGCTGGAGCATTAGCCGGCCAAGTGGTAATCAATTCAGAGAAACTCGCCAAGTTCTTTACACAACATCCAAGCGGCGTTTTGGCTGCCGTCACACAATGTAGTAGGTCTTACAAGCTACTATGTTCATCTCGCAGTTATTTTCAATTATTCACACAAATAGATTCTTCTAGAGAAAACAGTCTAACACGTTAATTAATGCTAATTTTTAGTGGCATGCAGAAATAATATGCAAAATCAAACGTTCCTAGGTTTTAACTCAAGACCTGAAGAAATATAACGTCAAACAAAGATAAAAAATTACCAAGCACAAGAACTGGAGCTGGCAAGAGACCCAGAGTGGTTGACAATTTTAAACAATGAAATTTTACTTGTTGGAAAATTCAATGACAAAAAATCGAAGACATGTGCTGAATGTTATCATTTTGATGATCAAAGAAGCGATAGGTAAACATTTTGTCAACAATAGATTTTTAAAATGCTAATTTTATCAATAATTTCCTCTGTTCTTGATTAGGCTATCGAATATGTTACCCCTACCATCAGAAAAAGGGAGAATTCATAAATATTCTGAAGTAAAATAAGCCGGAAAGGATCATCGCTTGCCTCAACTCTACAAAGGATGAAATATTTCAGCTCCATTGGAGTGACTTCCTTGAGCGTTGGAGTCACTTCTGTCGTCAGCCTGCGCTTATTTGAGTGCCGATCTCTTCTCGATCCTCTCCGCATGTCAAGCCGCGGTCCAGGAGTTTGTATTGTTTGCTGAAGCTATGCCCTGACACAAACATGTGTCTGCTACCTGCTAAAGCCATGTCCTGACACAAACATGTCTCTGCTATCTGCTAAAGCCATGTCCTGACACAAACATGTGTCTGCTACCTGCTGAAGCAATGTGCCCTGTCACAAACACGTGTCTGCCTAGGATGGACTTGAGGTGACTGCGGTTGTGCTCGGAAGACCCGCGGAAGCGCCAGAGTGCCCTTCAGTATGAGGGCTACTGCATGTCGAGAGCTGGTGAGAGTTGCAAGTCACAGGGTTGATTCGAGCTCAACTTGACTTGTCCAATTACAGATTTTCCCTTAAGTGTCGCTTCTGCTTTTTATGTTGTCTTCCGAGACATCCCTTTCCGGGAGTATTTTGAGAGGATGTTGCCAAAGCCAGTACACTTCCACACAAATAATAATGGAAAAAGTTTTTCTTCTCGAAAGTAGAGCGACTGCAAAAAAATTAGCTACCGAGTTCGGGTAAAATTTGATGAAAACTTTACACCAAGCGTCAGCTTTAACATAATCTAATATTAAAAAACATTACGCTTGAGCTGGGCATAAAAATGGTTAGTTAAAGAACAAGTACTACGCTTCGTAAGATATTTCACAAAGTGAGACCTCTAACCGAGAGAATCATGCCCCAGTCATGGCCAGTAATTACACCGAACTGAACAATGTTATGCAAATCCATTCGCCTGTTTTGAGGAATTCGCTGGAACTAAAACTTGAATAAGTCCTGTTGGGGCACTGTGGGGCGGAGTTGAGGGCTGGCAGGAGGATAGCAGGAAGACTGCAGGAGGACAGCAGGAGAACTGCAGGAAGACTGTAGGAGGACTGCATAAGGACGGCAGGAGGACTGCAGGAGGACTGCAGGAGGACTGCAGAAGGACTGCAGGATGACTGTAGAAGGAGTGCAGGAGGACTGCAGGAGGATTGTAGGAGGACTGCAGAAGGACTGCAGAAGGACTGCAGGATGACTGCAGAAGGACTGCAGGATGACTGCAGAAGGACTGCAGGATGACTGTAGGAGGACTGCAGGGGGACTGCAGGAGGACTGTTGGAGGACTGCATAAGGACTGCAGGAGGACTGCAGGAGGACTGCAGAAGGACTGCAGAAGGACTGCAGGAGGAC